>PVJO010001865.1:0-158312 GCA_004026905.1 Hystrix cristata
AAAGAGGGGAAAGGGAAAATATGGAAAATGATGAATGAACCTGCTGTAAATAGGGAGGGAGGGTGCAGAGGGGAGGGGGGAGAGGGGGGAGAACCAAGATACATCATGTATAGGTACAGAATTAATGTAATGAATGTGACCATTGTATGTAGAATGTACCAATACATGTTCTTGGTTTAAAATAAAATAAAAAAAAAATCAACATAAATCATGAAAACAAACAAACGGTCCATCAGGCATCAGGGAAATGAATAAATATAAATTCGTTTGGATGCAATATTCCTTTTTCACTTGCACCCTTAATTTCAAAACTAAAACTACTAGAAACATTCATTTCTTTAGTGAAATTTATCAGAGCCTTAAATATCATAGTTTGACTTTTTTTTTACATTGGGGAATAAATCCAATGTCTTTGCACTGAGCTACATACCTAGTGCTGTTTATTTTTTATTTTATTTATTTACATTTTTTGAGGCAGGACCTCAATAATCACTAAGGTACTCAGGCTTGTCTCAAAATTTCAGTCCTCTGCTTCAACCTCTCAGAGTGCTAAGATCACAGGCATGTACCTCCACAGTCCACTTAGATTTTTAACGTAAAAGAGAGGTAAGAGTACAAGATTTGGACTGAGGAGTTTTTACTTTTTAAATACTACTGCCTCTTCTGTTGTGTAGCTTTGAGAAAATGCCTTCAGTATCATAACCCTCAGTTTATTCACATAAGATATGTCATAATATTAAATTAACTATTGTGATAAATAAGCCAGAATTATGATAATTAAATTAATTCCATATAGATGAATCACTGTGTCTTGCTCATATTAAATACAATCAGTAGAAGTCATTATGTCTTTGAAATATTCACCTGAAGCATTTCAATATGTATCAGTCACTTTGCCTTTGCTGCAATACAATACCCAACACCCACAAGTAAAAGGAGGAGAAGTTTAATTTGGCTCACGGTTCAGGCAATTCAGTCCTTGGTCAGCTGCTCCAATGTAGAAACAACACAGTAAAAGGGCTGGCAGAAGACAGCTGCTCATTTCATAGCATCCAGGAAGCAGAGAGTGAAGGGAGGAGCTAGGGACAAGAATTTATCCCTGCAAATCACATCCCCAGTGACCCACTTCAACATGAAATCTTTACTTCCTAATAGCATGTGAACGATTGAGCTCATGATTAGATGAATCCACTAACAGGCATGGTGCCCTCATGGTCCCGTTACTCTTCAAACACACGAGATATCTGGACATCATTTAAATTCTAAACCATAACACAATCCTTCAACATATTTTACTATAGTGTAAACCAATATCTTTGTCCATTGAGCAAACACTGAAATAATCAGCATTTTTGACAGATTTTCTCGAGCAGTTAGTTCTATAGACTCTAAGTTTAGAAATACCTGGGGCCTATTCCAGATCAACCTACTTTAGCAGCATAGCTGGAGGCTTATCCACAAATCTGTATATTAGGCTACCTAATGATCCAGGTATTACCAGGGGTTGGCACACTTTTCTCTAGTGTCACATTGCCTATTCCACCTTTTGGAGGTCATACGATCTTTATCACGAATACCAGTCTCTGCTATTGAAGTATAAAAACGACCATAGATAGTATATTAAAAAATGAGCTGACTGTGTTCCATGAAACTGTATTTGCAAATACAGGAAGCAAACTATAGTTTGCTGATTGCTGAAATTTACTGGGCTTGTGCAATGCAAAGCCTGCATAATTCTTATAGACTGAATTTTGGCATTTCCCCTCAAAATTTGTATGCTGAAGTTTTGACTTCCGATGTGATGACATTTGGGGGAAGGAGGTTTCAGCATGGTAATTAGGTTTAGAGGATGTCCTAAGGATTGTTCCCTTCTGATAAGCTCAGTACTTGCCAAAGAAGAGTACAGCAGATCTCTGTATCTTTCTACGCACACACTCTGACACAAAGAAGGCCGGGTAAGTATACAGCATTAAGTGGCGGTCTGTAAGCCAAGAAAAAGCCCTCATCAGAAATCACATTTGTGGACACATTGATTTTGGACTTGCAAGCTCAAGGGCTGTGAGAAATCGGTACCTGTGGTTTAAGCCACCCGGTCTGTGATGCTTTGATATAATAGCTGGACGTGACTAGGATAGCTCTATGCACTGGTCCCATTTCTGAGGCCAAAGGAGAAACTCTGCACCCTGGAATGTCTAATACATGATTTCGGGAAAGATTTAAAGAAATTTTTTCCCAGGGATTACTCCTTTGGTCTGTGACATGATCTGTTGGCGTGTTACATTATCAGTCATTAAGTATCTGTTCTTTCTACCATAAGATTTGCCTTGCACAATTCATCGTGAGAGTACTCAAAATCAAATTGAGTGACTATGACTACAATGTGGGCTGTGCAAAAATGGGCCAAGAGCCACTAGGGCTCCCAGTGATTTTTATTTGCCAAAAGTTATCAGTGCGTTTTCTCTTCTTTTGAAAATTCTAACTTCCTGGATTAGCTCTCACTTTCTTCTCAAAAAAAGGAAGTATAAATGGCTCGTAATTATAATAAAAATCAAGAATCTTGCACTACCTTTTCACTCTGAAAAGGTAGCTGCCAAGGAGAGGAGAGAGTGCTTTTGCACTCAAATAGTAACTCAGCTTCAAGTGATTTTACTGACATTTTAGAGGAGAAAAATGCCAGTATTAATTTATCAAGCTAAAATTCTCAGGGACATTTTATAATACATTCCAGTTTCCCAGGATTTAATTTAGTTCCTGGAAATGAGTTACTGGAAAATGACCCTTCCCCATCTGCAGGGACCTGAACAAGGCGGGGGAGGGGGCATACGAAGCCTCATTCGTCCTGCTGGCCTCGCTTAGACGGGTGCTCCAAAATGGTTACTAAGTAAAACTAACTTCTTAATGCAAAATGCCATAAGCCGGCCTAATATTTCATAAGGGTAAATGCATAGACTAATTTGGAAAAATTTTTCAGAGCAATTTTGCTATTAAGTATTTTATTATGCAAGGAGTCATAAGATATAATGAATTAGTTCTGACCTTCAGGTTTAGAAGTCAATTAGTTCAGTGCTGCAAGACCTTGTTAATTCATTCATCCTCAGCAAAGAGTTATTTGAAAATAAATGAAAAGAAGTCTGAATAAAAAGAAGTCTGTTTTCAAAAACAGCATGATAAACTGGAAAGTCATAAGATAAAAAATACTTTTAAGTATGTTCAGAGAATAAAAGAAGAGTTTCACTGTCTCATCTCACAAGTGATACAAATATTTCAGAAAAGAGATTGATTGAATAATGTATAGTCAATGCCTGACACACATCAGGCATCATTCTAAGCACTGGAGATATTTCAGCAGACAAACAAAAAACAATTAAAATTCTCATCTTCAAATAAATTACATTCTAGCAGGCAGGGAAGCAGAATACACACACACACACACACACACACACACACACATATATTCAAGTGCTAAATTATGCAGTATGTAAGAAGTGACCTGCATTATTACCAAAAAAGAAAAAGAAAAGATAACTGTTACATTTCTACCAGGGTTGAAATAAATCTTATCAAGCAAAGTGACATAAGCCATGAGAATGAATATAGAAACTGTGACTGCCCATCCATTAATTAGTATAATGGATATTAAGATGATTATTAGTTCTCTTAGTCCAAAGATGGCAAACCTTTCAGAGACAAGTCCCCAAACTACAACCCAAAACCTACACAAAGTGCCAAATCTGCAATCAATCAAACCTGAATAATAATGTTTTAATTTTGAAAAAATAACTCAGATATTAACATCTTTTGTCTTAAAAGAAAAAGCCCACGTGCTGTCTTGGTCTATCATTGGAGCTATAATAAAGTACCTGGATAATTTAAATAACAGAAATTTATTTTCATGGTTTTGGAAGCTGGGAAGTTCAGAATTAAGGCGCTTGCAGAGATGGTGTCTTGAGAGCTTGCGCTCTGCTTCCAGCATGGACCTCTGTTGCTATGTCTTCCAAAGGTGTGAACACTGTGTCTTTATGTGGTGGAAGAGACACTAAGGCCAGGTAGCTTCCTGAAGCCACTTTCAAGGTTATCGTTCCTATTCATAAGAGAAGAGCCCTCATGATTTAATCGCTTCCCCAAAGCTGGCTTCTTAATACCATTGCAAAGGGGATTAAGTTTCAAAATGAGGGTTAGAGTGATATAAATATTCAGAGCACTGTGCAAGTTTAATTTTATATGAAATTATGTGTGCTGCTGGTCAAAGACCTCTATAAAAGTAAGCTTCAAATTTAAGGCTTATTCAGCGAGAGTTGAAACAAATACAAGAAATACACCTTTTTTTTTTTTTTAAGTCTAGTGGTTGGCAAATGCTGAGACCAGGGTTTAAATTGCTAATGTAATTAGCATGCTAATGTTAGATAGCATAGGTACAATGATGACTAATGGTTCTTATAAAGTTAAGGGTCAAAATGGTTCATTAATCCTTAATTTTATGGTCTCTGTAATTGGTTATACTAGTCTATGTGGACCCTCAATATCTCATCCTTTCATAGTTGAGGATGGGCTAAAATAAGGGTCAATAAATGTTTCTCTAAAGGCTTAGATAGTAAATATTTTAGACTTTGCCAGCTCGGCATCTGCTGTTTCAACTACTCAACACTGCCACTGTGCTATAAATGTAGCTACAATTTATGTGAATAATGTATACATTGTACTGTAATGAAAAGTTAATATGAACAACAAAATTTGAATTTTGTATAATTTTTTAAATCATAAAACATTTCTTTGAAATTTTTTTCAATCCTTTGAAAACAAAAGCAAATTCTCAGGTCGTAGTTCAAAAACAGGTGGATGAGTAGTTTTGACCTGCAGGTTATAGTGTATTGACATCACTTTTCTTTAAGGAAGGATAGCAAACCTACAGCAAATGTGATTGGGGAATTAAGTCACAGGTGGTAGACAGTGAGTTAGAACGGAAGCTCTTGAGATCATGGTTTGACTTACATGCAATTATTTTACTTGGCACCTTAATGAGTCCAAGTCTTGGACTGAGCTTTGTATTTATTTACTAAATTTAGATGATTCTCTCTGTTCAGTGTGTACTATGTTTGTAAAGTGGGCTTTATTTCTTTTGTGCTTTTGTTATTTGGCCCTGCCTGGTTCTTGGTGACCTGAGAAGAAGAATTTGCCTGGACCACCTCAAAAATGGTGAGATACCACATACAAGCAAGGACGTGGTTTCAAAAGAGTTTACTGCAAATCAGGACAGTCTAACACACTAGCTAGGACACCACCAGCGTGTGGGCGACAAGGAGTTTCTTTGTTCTGGTTTCTTTTATTTTCCCATACTTCTTATTTTAGGGTGTTCCACACCCTACTCCTTTATAGTTACGATTTAGCTTTACCCTACTTTTAATTTTGAAGCCTTAAGCATATGATAATGAGACAAAGTCACCCCAAGGATGCTCGGGGCAGTAGGGGTGCACACCAATGAATATAAAGTCCCTAGTCTTCTCTTGTGGTTAGTTTGTGGCTGCCAATCCACTTGGGTCTTTTCTAGTTGACTGAAGCCATTTCACACCCTACCCCCACATGGCTCATGTCTGAATACCTGCTTATACTTTCATACTTTGAGAAACATAATATAGACTGGAAATATCTTGTCTAGTCTTAATTTATATCTCATAGACTTTTTTTTTTTAACCACAGGCTTTTAATAGCTGTAAGACAATTAGCACGTCCTGATTTAACACGGAGGTTATAAATGCTGTTGTCAATAGGAACTACAGAACAGAATTGTACTCCTCTCCCTAAAATAATTTATTCCATTGATCAAAGTTTTGGTAGGAATTGATGCTATTATGTATTTTGACTGGGTCACTGTGGTCATTTAGCAATTTATTTGTGATCTGAGTTCACCGTAAATAAAATTACTAGTTCAAGTCATGATTTTTTTGGTCTCTTAAAGTAATTAATTTTCATATAGAACTAATAGATTCGGCTTTAGAGCCTACATATTTATTATATTTTCCCACAGGAAAGTCAATTTCACTAATCAGAAATAATAGGCAATAAAAATCTGGTGTGGCCATTCATTCACCTCCTCGTTTAGAGAGCAAGTGATTATATTACCTGTGCTATGGAGATGGAGGGAGCAGTTTGTGATTATGAATTGTGATGATAAATTGAGCATTGAACAGGAGATTTGAACAAAGTTTTGAAGGAAGCAAGTTAGGCAAGCCATGCCTGGGGCAGTGGATACTGAACAACAGAGCAGGTCTGTTTTATCCAAGGAAGCCACCGTGGCTTATGAAGCACAACATACCATGCAGTGGGAGCAGGTCACAGTGGACCAGATCATGATGACTTTCTGGGTGAGGTCTGAGCTCCACTTAGACGTGACTTCAGTTAGAAAATAAGAAAGCAAGTGGTGCTGATAATGAGTGGTTATTTACACTCGATTCCGAGGCAAGAGCTTTAAACACAACATTGTTTTTTGGGTTTTATATCATCTTGGTAGAAAATTTTTATTGCACTGGAGGACAGTGGAGCTGGGAAAATAGGTCATTTTGACTAGTGAAAGATAAAACTGGGATTAGAACTCACAGTCATATACTTCTCTTCTATATGTCATGCTGTATCTTTAAAATATCAGTTCTTCCAATCAGATCCATGTTAGATAGTTTAAAAATTGAAGTTGAATGTCCAATCTGTGCTTACAGTAACCACTGCACGAAAAGACAATTCAAGGAAGTTAACACACTGTGGCTTAAATACAAAGCGTCCCCCCAAAACTTGTGCATTGAGGGCTTGCCTTCTGAAGCAGCAGTGTTCAGAGGTGGAGTCTAGAGATGTGATTGGGTCATGGGGCTGAGCTCATAGATCGATGGCTGTTACATGGAGGTCCCAGCTGCAGGAGGTGGGCCACAGGAGACTGCACTCGAAGGGCATGTCTTGTCCCCAGTAGCATTCTCTCTAGTTTCCCTTTTCTCTGCTTCCTGACTGCCATGAGGTAAGCAACTCTGCTCTAGCATGCCCTCTACCATTATAATAGGGCTCATCTCAGGCCCAGAGCAATAGGTCCAGACGACCATGGACTGGAACCGGGCAACCATGGACTGAAGCCCCAGAAACTATGAACCAAAATTAATCTTTCCTCCTTAAATAAAAGAAATAAAGATTTTTTTAAAAAGTGAAGCTTTTAAATTTTTTAAAAAACAAACTGAATATAAACTTAAAAGTGACTAAAGTATTATTAAAGAAAAATGCAAAAACATAAAAAAATTAGGTATTTCAAATTCCAAAATAGTATGTGCAAAATTACATTGCAAGTCAGGCATGGTGGGACACACCTATAATCCCAGAACTCTTGGAGGCTGAGGCAGGAGGGTCTCAAGTTTGAGCACAGCCTGGGAAACCTCCAACGTTATCTCAAAAAAAAAAAAATTAACAAAAAGAAATAGGAATGTATTTCAGTGTGAAGGTCATGGGGTCAATACCCAATACCACAAAAAATGTTTCAGAGATATGTGGTCATGCGTATATTTATAATAATCTGTTTTCATTCATTTGTTCCAATGAACATAACAGGTAGGCTTTTTACAAAATAAAATATTATATGGTTTAGTATGATCATAAAGAAAAATATATATCAACTTAATACTTCTGCTTGAAGGTATGTTTTATGGAATGTTTTTAATTTTCTTTATATATGTTATTAGACAATAAAATGTTTTATACACTGCTTTCTCTCATTCTGTATTTTTTTTCTGGGTGGGTGTTTCATTCTGTAACTTGAATTCTGTCTTACTGGTTTGTAGACATACTATTCATTGATGATTTATTGCTGTATTTCCTAGAGATATAGAACTGAGATAGAAAAAAATTTATTGAAGTTGCTGGAAGCAAGAATTTACTCTGACCCTCTTCTATCGCCAAATTCTTCATGTTGATAATACATAGAAAACATTATCATATTAAATAAGTTTATTGAAAAACTAACTTGATAAATTATCTCTCATGATAGTAACTGCTTTTAACCTTGCAGGTGAACATTCTAATTTAAAAATCTTTTTATTCACTTGACACTTTACAAGAAAATTTTTACCATCATTGTCATTGGCCTTTTTTATGTCTCCTGAAAACAGCAAACAAATCTTATTTGAAGATGTAGAATAAAATATGTTAACCTGAATTTAAATAGCCATTGTGATACTCTGCATATTCTAAAAACTTCACAGAGAGTTACTACACAGATAGCCAGGAATGGGGAGTTATTGTTTTTCAATGATTTTAAAATATTGCCTTAATCCTTAGATACTGCTATAACTAAATACATGAGACTAGGTAAATTATAAAAATGAGATATTTATTTCTCACACATCTGGAGGCAAGAAGTTCAAAATCGAGAGAACAGCGTGTGGTGAGGGCATTCTTGCTGGATTTTTATTTTGGTACATCAATTGCAATGTTTCCATTTTGGTTTCTGATTTTAGAAATTTGACTCTTTTCTTGATAAAGCATGGTAAAGTTTGAACAACATATCTATCTTTTAAAAGAACCGAATTTAGTTTTATTTTGTCATTGTTTTTATTATCTATATTATTTATTTCTGGTGTAATTCAGCTTTTTCCTTCCTTAGTTTCTAGCATCTTTTATTATTTTCCTAGTCCCTAATAGTAGTAAATTAGTTTCTTGATATGGCTTCTTTCTTCATATGGGTATTTATAGTTTTAAATTTCCTTCTGCACAATATTTTTACAACATTTTGTAAGTTCTGATGTAGTACGGTTTTGTTTTCATTTTTATCAAAGTATTTGGACTTGGGTAACACTTCTGATTTTATCTTCTGATTAGCTTCTGATTTTATCTTTGAGTATTTGGTTAATTAAGTGTATACTGTGTTATTTTACATTTTTTAATGTTCCAGATACACTTTTGTTATTGGATCATAGTGTTTCTCTTTTTCTAGTAACTTCACTGAAATACTTGTGGAAAACATGCATCGTGCGTTATGTGTAGTCACTGGAGTCTGTACTCTGTTAGCTTATTGGTCAACTAGTAATTTTGCAACGATGTCTTTAAACACCTGAACACAAGAAATAAAGGTGAGGCACTCATAAAACTCCATGTTTTTGCTTCCAAAGTCTCAGAGATGTCTGTCCCTCATATATATATATATATATGTTTGTTAATGGTTTCACTTATCTCTAGGACAAAAACAATTTGGAGCAGCTTAAAATGTGAAAACATCAAATGAATATATAAATTCTGTAAATGCTTCAGGAGCACAAGTTTAGGATTTTCATTCCTTCATTTGTTTCATTTGTGGTACCTTCTACTTTTCTCACTTGGAGATGTTGACCAAGATTTTTTCACATGCAAATAATAATGGAAATTATTAATACATGTCTTTTTTTATTTTTTTACCAAGACGATGTATTGATACATTGTATACGTAATGATCACATTCATCATGGTTTATTATTACATGTCTTTTTAGAAGACTACTTTCTTCTGGGGTGCTATTTTGAATCCCCTTGTATTTTAATGACATCATTTTTTTCTCAGATTTGTGAGTTTAAAGACATTGTCATCATCCATATTTTCAGAAAGATAATGAGGTGTAAATTTGTCAAAGATTCAAGTTTGATTTTAAGTATCATTGGTGCAATAAAGAAATTATTTTTATAACATAGTTTGTCTACTACAAACATATTGCACAAAATATTATTTCTGGTTACACTATTACACTTCAATCCCAGCTCTATGATATAGTCACGGGTTTTGCCAATGTTTCCTAAACTCTCTGCAAATCAATTTCCTTATCTATAAATCTTAGCTAATAATAGTACCTCTTTCTCAAGGTTGTTAAGATTGATTGAGAGAACCAGACATATGGCAGGTGCTCAGAAAGTGATAGCTATTTTATACTAGTTTGATTATCATGATGTTAGCTCTTCTATTTGTTTACTTTTATTGTCAACTAGATTTTGGTTTTGGCTTATTGCTTTTTTTTTCAAGGTCTTTGTATGTTACCAGAGAATGCAAAAATAAAAGAGAAAAGTAGAATAATCCCTACCTGTAGTCTACTAAATTAAATCTATCTTGCATAAAAAATAATGAAGTAGGCATTACCACTCTTTTCTTTTCCACTATCAAGCATCATACCAAACTGTATTTTTTAAGATAAAGAAAAGTATATTATACAATCACAGTGTAATAAATCAAAAGGTTCTTATTCTATTGTCATGATACCACTGATGCTTACCTTTAGAAAAATAATGAATATTAATGAATGCTTCTTTTCTGATTCCATCGTGACTACATCTGAAAAGAAATACAGTTGAAGCTATTTGGTGGCAATTACTATTATTATTAAATCCAGGTATGGAAAAGTGTGCGCCTGAATTTTCAGTGAATTTCACATAATAGGCCTGCTAAAATAGACCACCTAAGAAATGACATTTTTAACTTTTTGGCATTATGTGTTTTAAATCCCAAGTTTATTGAACTTTTTGCATTTCTAAAATTTTACATGGAATTTATGTGTATCATAGACAGCAAATATGACATTTAATGAGAGACAGAACTACATTAAAAAGAAGTATTAGTGTTGAATTTGAATTATTTGAATGATTATTATAATTAAAACTAGTGATATAAAAGTCTGAATAGTTTTTGTAGTTCCACGGCTACGAAAAATGAGTCAGTAAATGAATGTTCAATGAACCAACTGTTGAAATGAATCAATTAACATTTGGTTATCATAATCAAAATATTTGTCATTGTATACCACATTAATTTTAAAAGGCCACATCTTCCAAATCATAACCTTTATGCTAGTGAAAATACAGTCATTAGTTTAATCAAATCCTGTTTCGTTAAGGTAAAAACAGTTCAGATAAATAAATATATAAAGTCTAGGATCATTCTGGTAAACAGGAAATACGGGGGAAAAGTTTGCTAGTATTAAAATTGAGGAGGATGACAATCCAATATTAACAAATTGAAATAAGTTGTTCAAGGGCTCACATTTCCATTTCTAAGAAAGTTGTACAGCTTTCTGTGGAATATTATAGGAGAATTCAACAAGTCCTACTAACAACTTGTAACTAGGCTGAAAGCACATGTTGATAATATATTTGCCTACAAAGACTGTTTACAGACCATTCAATTTACGTAAGTTTTTCTCTGTCTGATCTTATAGTTTGCCTATTTTTTCACTGAGTTGTTTGCATTTTTCCTGATAAGTTTTTAAGAGTTCATGACCTGTGTCGTATATGTTATCAATGTAGTTTATCATATGAGGATATGCATGTGGACTATAAGTATATCTAATATCTTTTAGTTGAATATTTAACCAATTAATGTACAATATTTATTACACCCTGAATTTCCATTTTATTTCTTTACCTCAACTACATTCACATTTGCAACATTATGTTTTCTTTTAACTGTGACTTTTAGAATGGTGCTTTAAATTTTAATACAAACAATATTTGTTTTTATCATCGATTTATACTGTAACTGTCATTTCCTTAGTGACTATGAACGAATATCAATTTCTTGACATTTGGAGACATTTTATATCCCAATGTTTGGTTAATTTTTGTACGTATTACCGAAATTAAATGTTTTCTATGTTCAGTGAAGATATTTTTTGATTTCCAATTTTATAATTTAAAAGTATTTTATTATTTAATACTATTAAGGTAGCAATTACTAATATGAAAATATCATGCAAATTATCAATGTGCAGACAGGCATAAAAAGTGATCCTTAATTACTGTGATCCTTACATAAAATATCTAGGAGATTGAGCAAATTCCAGCATGGAACGCAGATTGTAATAACTGTAATAATTTGTAATAATTTGTAAGTGTAGATCAGCCTGGCAAGTCAGTAAGACTCTGTCTCAAAATTTAAAAAGAATTGTAAATATTTGGTAGAGCACTTGCCTAGCACATGCAAGGCCCAGGGTTAAATTCCTAGTTCTGCTAAAATATTTTTAATAATGTCATTAATTTTATCAAAATTGAAATTTTTATTTTAAAATTTTAATTCTAATTAAATTTTAATTATCCTTAACTCATTTTAGTATATATTAATATATATATTTCATGTACATTTTCAAATGTTAGGCTAAGAGTTCAGTAACAGGTATTGAATATGAATTTATTTTCCAGTCTTTTTATTTTATTTTATTTTTGGTACTGGGGATTGAACTCAGGGCTTTGTGCTTGCAGGCAAGCACTCTATCCACTGAGCTAAATCCCCAAACCTCTCCAGTTATTTTAATGCCACATTTGTAATGTAATATACTAGTATTCTATATACCATTTGTTGTTTCTAATCTATGTTCTGTTGAATTGCTAAGTCAAAGTATTTTTCTCCCCAATGTTTAACTGTCAAAATACATATTTTCAATATCTCTGGGAGAATTTCCATATCTCTAGAATACATACTGTATATGTATACACACTTATGTATATGTACAGTATATATAATGTATACTGTATATATTATATATAGTAAATATATTACATATACAGTATATGAGTGTAGTATATATAGCATATATGGTGTATACACAAAGAAACATACATATATTCCTAAATATAGCAGAAGTTATATTTTTATTTCCACCCTCCCATAAAACAAGGATAGCTAGGAAAGGAGTTTCAGGCATAAAATTCACCACTGGAAGTTCAGAGGGAGTGAAATGTACTTATAGGTTAATGTTAGGGTTGCTATATTTTAGCATTAATAAACATGGTAGTTAACATCTCTGTGGTACAATCGTCTTAAAAACGTGTTTAATAACAAACTTGCTTCATAGTGATAGTATCTACCTCACACGATTGTTTTGAATATTAAATTAGCAGCATACATAAAGAACACATGCAAGTACTTAATAAGTAGCACTGACTGGAAAGAATTAGTAAAAAGAAGAACTTGTAAATGCAATACAGAGGAGGGACAACTGATGGTGTAATATTTTAGAAGAGTTGACAAAAGGTAGAGCACAAAACTCTGGTGAATGGTCAATATCTTCTTCCTTGTGTCCGATGAAAAGTTGGAAAGGAGTTAGATAATATGCAGATTTAGATAAATCTTAGGATTGGAGATATCAAACAGAATTAGTCTTTTTTTCCCCAGAAAAATAAAAGAAAATTTGAGTACTGAAATCAATATGAGAAATAGTTTGTGACAAAATGTATTATGAAAGTACAGAAGGTTGAAGGAATAGCTCTGGATTATGGAGAAGAGGTACATAAGAAAGCACAATAATTTCTGTAGCCGGCCACATTGGGGAATGGTTGTAATCCTAGCCCTCTGAGAGGCTGTAGCAAGAGGATTGCAAGTTCAAGACCAGCTTGGGCAACCAGCAATTCAGCAAGATCATGTTTCAGAAAAAAAAAAAAAAAAAAAAAAAAAAAAAAAAAAAAAAAAAAAAAAAAAAAAAAAAAAAAAAAAAAAGACTGATAGATTGCATTATATTTTCCAATTCTTCACTCTGCTTTCATAAGTCCATACTCTGACACCTTTGGGGCAAATAACATTGCAGTATCCTCCCACGGGGAGTGGCACTTATTCCCTGGTCCCATTAAGATTGGATCTGGCTGGTGACACCATTTTGCTTTGACTAATGATGAAATGTTTGGAATTGTGAGACAGACATACACATTGGCTTGAGATGTTGGCCTTCACTACGAAGAAGAAAACCCCAGTAGCCACTGGTCGAGAAAAAATGAGGCCTATGTAGTAGTTCCGAACTCAACCCGGAGTATGAAGTCAGACTTAGCCACCCTTCAGCCAGCAGCTCAACCAGCCAGCTACAGCAGAGTCTTTACCTCGACCCTCCGAATCATTGCTAGCTTGCAATGCTATGGACATTAAAAATGAATAATTATTTAGCAATTGTGTTTTAAGGTGGTATGTTAGGCAGCCTTATTGCAGCAATATCTAACTAATAAAAAGTCCATAAATGTGTACCAATACCAAATGTGCATGTGTAAGTTAATTTATCCTGCAGTGTTTATGGGGCATAGTGTAAAAATGGGAAAAGAATAGAACAAGAGAAATTGATTTAGGTTTGTGGCATTCTTGAATGAGGGAAATGGAGACAACTGACAACAAGATATTTAAAGTTATAAACAAATATCTATTTCCTTTTCTCTAGAAAAAGGTACTAGGTTTCCTGTTACTTTTTATATGTACACACACACACAATTACAAAATTTTAAAATGTCAATTGACCTTAATTTACTGTTCATATTTATGTTATAGTTATTTTAATCTAACCTAATCTAATAAATCTAATCATGATATTATAAATGGAACTTTATGTTCTAGGGATTAATCCTTGCAAATCTCTGTTGTACTTGGCCACCGCTAATCAGACTGTATGTTACTCCCTCAACCTTTCTAGAAATTTTTTACTCACTCTATATGACAGTGTTCTACTGAGGGCTTCTCTGCTTTTATTTTTGGTGCTCATTTGTTATGGCAAACTGTTTCCCACCTAAACATACACATATAAATGTCCACACTGTGCACACACACACATACACACACACACACAGAACCCTAATCGAAGTGTTATCAATTTCATCAACACAGAGAATACAGATATATGGTATATTCTTAATCTCTATTAATATGCT
Organism: Hystrix cristata; assembly: GCA_004026905.1. Taxonomy (NCBI): domain Eukaryota; kingdom Metazoa; phylum Chordata; class Mammalia; order Rodentia; family Hystricidae; genus Hystrix; species Hystrix cristata. The sequence continues at coordinate 14,655 of PVJO010001865.1, forward strand.
AAATTAATGCTTATTAACTAGCCCTCGCCTTACGCTCTCTGAATGCTCCATCACTCCCATTTTTCTGGTCCTTCCATGAGATTCCTGCTTCTTTCCAATAGCCTAGTGAGTAGTTTGTCAATACCTGAAATGATTGGGACCATTTGGATCCTTCCCCAGGTCAGGACAGCATCTCCATTCTTGTTGGTCAATATTTACACTGTACTCATTGTTAATATCTTCTAAAATCATACCCAACAATATGTCATTTTCTTATTTGGACATATACACACATAAATATCAGCATACCCTAGGAAATAATTGCTCTTTAAAGTCAGGGAGAATGTGTTCCTAGTCCCTTCATCCCGAGTGTTTAATAGAAGTTAAATTTTGAAAAAAAATATTAAAATGAAAATAAACAGAAAAGTCAAAACTTCTTCTTAACTCCCAACAGAACTAGTGAGTCATGTCCCAAATAAAATTCAGAAATAGTTACGCAACTATATTGAGGCAGATTTACATCTCATGCTGATTTTTAAGTTATTTAACAGTGAGATATAGAAAATTATATGTAAATTTAAAAGTTACCCAATGAAAATAATTTTTGTAATTTGCATTCCTATTACAGGTTGCAGTTGTGGGGTGGTCCATAATAATTTAAAAATATACTCGTTTTTATCTGTGTCTTAGATTTCTTCAGAACATAGAAGGAAGTTCCATAAAACACATAAAATGACAGAGAGATCATGGATATTGTGACATTCCCCCGTCCTTTCAGCCTTGGCGTTAGGTCAGGACTATTTGACTGAGTCAGTATCTCATACTATGTTTATGTAATAATTTTCAAAAATCACCTAGTTAAAAGAAACACACAGAATACTGCCAGTGTCTAAAACCTTCAGGAAAACCATTTGAACTATCTATTACAAAGTGCATTACGGATGATTTCAATCCACGAAACTCAATGCAAGGCATATGCTTCAATTTCAAATAAACTTTAGTGTCCTTCAGCTGTCCAAAATGACCACTCCAAATGATTGCTTTGTGTATAATTCCAATTTTATTATCTAGACATATTAAAGAGTTTACTGATTTACATATTGAAGCTTCAGCCTCGGGCTTCAGTGACTTATTGCTATGTCATGGCTCATATCCTTTGTTTAATACTCTGTTTCCTAGAGATACAACCAATCAAGTCACAAGCTGTATGTCATTTCTTTCACTGTTCAAGGGACCCAGAATCCAAGGGTCGGCTTTATTCTTCAAGGACTTCCTCCACAAGTAGATCCCAATGTTATCATAAGTCATTTTTCACTTGTATAGTTTTTTTTCTGTTGTTTTCCAACATAATTAAAGTAATTTTTCCAAAATCACACATTTATTTTTCCTTCAGCCTTACTTAATAGAAGGTATGATCTGGAGGGAGAGGAAGTCTAGAAACTGGATAATGGGAAAACTTCACGATAAGAGATTTCTCAAAATATATGTATTGAAACCCTAAAATGTGAAATTAGGGGAGAGGACAGAGAGGTGATGAGGAGTGAAAATGATCAAAATATGTTATGTGCATGTATAAATCTCAAAAATGGAACCCATTAATCTGTATAACAAAAAACAAAGGTAGGTGTAAGCAAGTGCTTTACTACTCAGATACACCCATAGCCTATATCTCTCTGTCTCTCTCTCATGCATGCGTGCATTTACTTTTATCAGTGACACATTATATTTTCCTTAAACTGTACATGACGTTTCCATTCACATGTCATTCTTTGGCTTTAGGAAGCAGAGCAGCCACACACATGTTTGTATACATTTATGTGTGGAAAGGTATGAAGTGCTTAGAAGGAGGAAGTCAAGAGCTCCTAAGAAATTGAGATTACCACACAGAAGGAATGTGTAAGAAAAAATGCAGGAAAAGATACTTTGACAAATATAAAGTTAAGACAAGCAATCAGAAAGAAAACTATTATGATGTAATGGTATAAGAAATAATGAGCATATTCTGAGACACAGATTGAAGGGTGTGGCGGACTGATGTGGTCAACTTGAGTAGGAAGGCCCAGCTGGACTGACTGGTGTGGTTCTGGGCGTAGAAGATTCACCTGAGGATTGTTGCCAACACAGTATAAAGGAGAATGGGAGCAGAAGATTGCAGGTAGCAGTTTCCCAGGACAAGCTTTACTGTGGCTATTTTTTCCGAAGGGAACTCGGCTGTTCTCCTAATCAGAGAAGCTCATGTCCTCGCGGATCTCGGGGATGGCTGCTGTTCACTTCGGGGGAGCTCTGGTCTTCATCTCCGCTGCGGGCATTGTATCCTGGTTCCAGTAGAGATGTCTTCAGCCTCTTAGTGCAGACATGGATGTACACAGGACAGTGTCATGGGCTCCCAGCCCTGGATTGGATCTTGTGAGTCTCCAACTCATAGACAGCCATTTTGTACTCCCCTGCATTTGGCTTGTGGGTGATATTGTAACTTACAAATGGCCTGTATTAAATCTTGCAAACCATCTTGCTCTCTCTTGCAAACCATTGACTCTAGAAAACCATGGGTAGAGTCACAAAGGGCAAGATGGAAAGTTATTATGTACAGAGAACTGGATTTGACAGAGGAAGGTTGTGCTAGTTTTTAAAAAGTCTTGTTTCCAAACAATCTGATTAACCCATTTCCCCAAGTCCTCCAATTCTGCAATAGCTGAATGAACTTCAAAAAGTAAGGACGGGCAAAAGGATCCCCCAGATTTGGGGCTTTGTTGATCTATTAGGAGCTATGACTGGAAGAGTTATTTTCTGACACACTACATACTTAAGAGAAAGTGGGTCAACGAGAAACCAGGAAAACAGAACAAACAGAAGCAAAGAGAAAAACTGTGCCCTGCAGAAAATAAGAGTAAGCTGTGCATTCCAGCACATTTCCACATTTCCTACTTTGTTTTCTGTGAAAATTTCCCATATTTTTATAACAAAAGATTGTGTAAAATAATTTTAATATGTGGGTAGCTAAGAAACAAATAACTGTTCCTCGGCATTTTTTTTTCCTTAAAAATTCGAGTGAGGCAAAATACAAACAAAAGAAAATGGTAAGCAAAAAAAAAAAAATAGAGACAAAAATAAAACTGTTGAGACACACTTAATATCAAAGGAAATAATTAAGTGGGGAGATAGGCCTTTATTTTCTTCACTTAATGCTTTTCTATTTTTCTGTCATGTATTTTTATATCAACAGGAAATATCTGTGCAGTGGAATCACAGACCATCTATATAGTTTAAATGAATAGTAATACAGATTTCTTTTTTATGTGAAATTAATCTGTCACATAACAATCTCTCACTGGGAATAGTAGAGAAGTACATATCAGTTCTATGCTTCATCTGTTGGATCTAATATTAACGAAACCCTTGCATGCTGACATGAGAAAAAAATTAATTGGCAAATCAATTCTGGATAAGGTAAGTTTCCAAACTTGGCAAATCCTTCCCATCCATATAGGCATTATAATGAGCTGACACAGAAACAAATATGAAGTTGTTATCGTTCGCATTTTCACAGCTTTTTATTTTTAATTTTTATTTCCTTTTTTTTCCGGGGGGTGGTGCTGGGGATCGAACTCAGGGTCTTGAGTTTGCTAGGCAAGCCCTCTACCGCTGAGCTAAATCCCCAGCCCCTTCACAGCTTTTTAAAAAGTTGATTATTCAAGGTATATTTAGAAAGTGATTGAGAAATATCATTTGAGCAATTCTTAAAATGCTCCTCAAACTCAAAATCATAGGCATAGCTTCTACAGACACACATCAATCACCTAAAATAATTTTTCCAAAATTAAAAAAGAAAAAGAATCCAATACTGTTGTGTATCAATTGCCCTAGAGATACGTTACATGACGTCAATATAAAAAACATTCAGTTTTCAGGGGTTTGCATTCCAATATATAGGAACCTATTTGTCTTGGTCAAGGATAGAGGGTAGGTGGCACATGTACTTAGAGGTTCCATTCCCTCCCCCTTAACAGAGATCATCTCAATTAGGGTGTTTATTTTCACTAAGTCTAAGTGCCACCTTAGACTTCTTTTTAACCTTCCACGAGAGAAAAAAACAAAACAAAAACTAATTCCACTCGCTACTTAGACTAGATTTCGTAAAGCAACGGTTTCAAATTCCAAGGAGGAGATAAGTATTTGGCATCAAGTTGTGATGAATAACGAAGGATATTTTTGGCTTTTCTTTTGAAAAGTATATATTTCATGAGAACAACTTTCATTACTGAATTACAAAAGACTATTAATAATAATAATGCTGGGATAAAATAGCTTCCACTTACTAAGCACCCTATATGTCTTAAGCACTGTGCTAAATTCTTTTTGCCTTATTTAATTCTAGCAATGATTCTATAAGATAGGAATCAGTACATCTATTTTTGCAGAGAAGGAAATCAAGACAGAAAAGTGAAATAACATGCTCGAGACTACCGAAAGATTAGCTGACAGCTAATATTTGATAGCAAGCTGCTCCAACTCCAAAACTTATTTTCTTAACAATTATACTAAGCTGCCTCTCTACCTCAGCTCCCAAGTCCCGTATTTACAGCCAGACTGCTCTTGCTGAGAAGCTTGCATTGGAATGACCTCATTGTGTAGCACTTGAAAGGGAGGACTTTCTTATTCATTAAGGAAAATTCCCTTTTGGCAAGAGCAGTCCCCGTTGTAATGAAAGCCCTGCACTCTTCTCCAATTTAATCCGGATGCTTTCAGCTCTGAGGGCAAGGGAGGAGGCCGCTCTGTGTCATCACTTATTGCCACACTCAGTCACTGGAACAATTATCCAAAACGGAGGCCCACATTCTTTACTCCAGTCTGCCAGAACAAAAATAGGGTCTCCTTCTCCTCTCAACCTTAGCTGATTCGATTATTCATCAGCTGCTACTGACTTGCGAATAGTGGTTACATCAAGGAGGTGATGGTGGTCCATGTTTTATTTTTACCACTTCCAAAGTATAATAGGAATTGTCCACATGTTGGCATAAAGGCTTTATAGATTAATGAAAACATAAAGCGTCCTTGATTTTATGTGGATTGTATCAAATCAATACGGTTACTGTAAGATAACCCCAGAGATGCATGTATTTCTCCCAGTCAAAAGTGGCATGTGGGCATGTTCCACTGTATGCACATCCCTGCTTTAAAATATCTCCACCCCACGTGATTCTGTCATTTGGGCTACAGATATCAGCAGGAAATGAACTAGAAAGGTCTACAACATGCCTTCCATAGGAATATCCATTTATCAATATATTATGATTATTTTTGGCAGAACTACACAACGAAACCCAACATGCTATTTCCTGAGTTCCTAGTGTAAAAGTCAGCATTTACATTGATACAGTACTATCTGCTTCTCCTATTGCCCTTTGTGCAAGAGGAAGTTTATTCCTTACAACAATCCAATGCAGCAGGTACAATTATTGGCTCTGGTTGAGTGAAACAAGTAATTTAGAAATAGGATCATGTAGTCAACAAGAGGGTGAATTGAGATCCACAGCAATCTGATAGGCTATTTTAATATCATATACAAGGTGGGACTTTTCTCGGGTGTTGTACATCTGCTTTTGTTTGTTCATTTTTACTTGTTTCCCTGTGCCAAGGGTAGGTTAGACATTAATCCTGAGCATGTTAATTTTATCTGTGCACAGAATCTATCTCATGAATATGGACTGTAATTCTATACAAATATCCCCTCCCTTGTTTCAAATAAGCAACATTGGATTCCACTCTAATGGCAGTGACGCAGAAAACACCATGAGGGAAAGGGACACAAATGAATTCCTTGGCTCCTAACCTGTTACTCATTAAAAGCATGACTTGTGTTTTCTTGTGAGGTAGTCAGGGACATAAAAGCAGTTGTGTTTTTGTTGCTTGATAGTCTTTGTTTACTCTTTGGTTTTTGCTAAATACTTAGACTCTTTACTTGGGCCTATGATTTGTAAAACTCTGGGTCACATCCTTCTCAGATCTGCCATGTTAATCATTTAAGGAATGTCTGTCTAAAAGTTTGCAAAACAAATTTGTTTTTGTTTTTGTTTTGGGGATAAGTCTCACTAAATTTTCCAAGCAGAAGTTGAATTTGAAATCTTCCTGCCTCAGCCTCCCAGAGTATTGCGATTACAGCCATGCATCACACTCCTGACTGTAAAACAACGTGTATCAGCCCTAAATTTACCTACCTATTTATTGTATGACCACCCCCAGACCGATTGCACTGGATAAGCAGTTTACAGGGACAATCAACTACACCCAGAAGGGTCACCTTGATTAAATTCCAGGAGAGCTCCACGTGACTGAGATCGCCCCTCAAGTCATGAAGATTCCTCCGGAACTATAAAATTTGAAGATACCTGACTAATACTTCGCTCTTCATTTATCCTACACATCTTATAAAAAAGGGACACTTTGAATATGTAAAACTTGCAAACGCTTGGTATTAATTTCTTTCAACAGAATTTCAATTATAAAGAATTGGAGCCAGTGTAAGGCTTTAGGTAAGAAGACATAAGACTAGGTTTTATGTTATCACTCACTATAATACTCTGCATCATGCATTTTGATATCTTTATCTTCCCAGAATTCTGAAGCAGTGCTCCAGTGAGATTTGAGCTAAACAATCTTACATTCCCATCCACCCGTGTTAGTGTGGTGCACAAGATAAAGTTTGTGATCAGAAAGACATAGATTTATACCCTACTTCCATTGCTTAGAAGCTATCTGAGTTTAAGAAATAACAAACCGCTGGCCTGAGTGGTGACTGCTTTTCTTCAAAATACCCTTGGAAATACTACACAAGTAGTGGTATCAAAAACGATAATAAGTAACCTCTGACCGCTCTCTAGTATGTCACAGTTATGATGCACACGACATCATTTCACTTCATAATTTATTAAACTCTCCTACTTTTCCACATGCTCTCTCCCAAACTATTAGATCTGTATATGGCATCTCTTCTTCTGTCCTCTAAAATGCCTTTACCTCCGTCTTCATATCGTGACCCCTATTTTGTCTTTCAACATTATTAGTATATAAAACTAGTCAGTGCATGAGCAAAATAAGAACTCAGGGCAACTCACGGTTCTGGGTTGGATCCTTTTGCTTTAAAGGTCATTCCTAAGATAGTTGGCAGATCTTAAATAGGGGCTCCAGGTAAAGAGTCTATAGGAGTACTGAATATTATCCCTGCAACTGTTCAGAGAATTTTAGATTATTTTCAAAATAAACACACAACAAGAACCATAAATTTTTTAAAAATGGTCATTGAATTACATTAAAAAAAAAATGTCCCAAGTTGTAAAAAAAACTTCTAAACTAGCATCAAAATATGCCCAGGAAGAGTTTTACGAGACATGGCCGTGGAACGATTTAATTCCAAACCCTACCTGGAGTTAGTTTTGCAAGCCACATATCATTTAGAAGGATACCTAACAACTACTTAAAGCTCCAACTGAAAAGCCGATTACTATTTCATGGAATGCTAGGTACAGCCATATTGAAGATGTAGAAATAAAATATTTAATCATTGTGTCACACATGGAAATTATGGTACAATGATAGATCTTAAGAAATTAAGACTTCACATAAATGGATGTAGAAGTCAGGAAGGAGAAGCTTGACTGGACAGGAAATTTTTAAACTATTGAAAAATGAAATGGTGTGTATCGAAATTTATATCACTGACTCTACTTACTATTTCATTTTCAGTTTTCTCTTACTAGGGAGAGTTGAGTGTATGTGCTGCCGAAGCGAGCGCTAGGGAGAGTTAAGTAAACCATTGACTAATATGTGGATGTTAAGTGTTGTTTTCCTGCTAACAAAACAGAGACAATTAATTTAATTCCATTATTCTACACATAATCTTATCCACCAACTTTCTCAACTCCAAGCACTAGAAATTTCAGAAAATTCCTTTTTTTGTTGTTTCATTTTCTGTTTTAGTTGTGAAATTATCTTTTTAAGAATATTCTACATTATCATAACTAATTAAAAAAAAAAAAACTCTGTGTCATGGCTTATATCTAATTATCCCCCCAAAGCTTCATGTGGTCATAGGTGGGGGGTTTCAAACATGGCTGGATTAGGGTGTGTGAATATGGGTAAGAGTGTGATATGAGGAATAAGGATGTGAATAATGGAAGCTCCAACCTGGGGGTGGGTGGCACCAATCAATACATTTGTAGCCTGAATGGAACATAAAGGGACAGAAAGAAGGCTTCGCTGCTTCACTACTTGCTGCTTCCTGCCTGCCCTGCCATGGACTGTCTCTCATCTGTAACACCCTTCTGCCGTGCTATCCCGCCTTGGAGCCAGCTGACTATGGACTAAAACTTCTATAAATTGTGAGCTAAATAAATCTTTCCTCCTTTAACTTAGGGATATTGGGTATTTTGTTTAAGCAACAAGAAAAGTAACTAAGACACTCTGACATAATGTTCAATATATAATTCTTGAACTGGAAAATAGGGCTTACTTCATGTTAACTGTAGTGAGGATTACATGGTTTATCCAAATTAAAATCCATAGCTTATCGTGTACCTAATATCCATGGAAATTTTTTCAATAGTACCATTTGCATGCAATTAAAATAGCTACACTTGTAAAGGTTTATTTTTTAGACCATTAAAATAATTTTGTAGGCATACCAAAATATCATGGATCTCTGTATGGAATAATAGAAAAAAATGACCGAGAGTTAATTGGTCAGATTTCCTGTTGCTGGAAAAAATACCAGACGTATATAACACACAGGGAGAGAGGTTTATTTGACTCACAGTTCTAGAAAATTCGGTCTAAGGTCAGCTGGCTCCAAGGCAGAAATATTATGGCGGATGGACAAAGGTGTTTAGTTCCTGGCAGCTGGGAAGCAGAGAAGGATGACAGAGCCAGGGACGAAGGGGTCCAGGGGCATGTATAGTACCCAGGGTCACACATCACAGATCCACCCATATACACCCAGAAGTATGCTTTACTAATCCCACAGACGGCTTCCATGGCAATCGAGTTGAAGATGTACCTTAAAAGTTACAGATAGGGATAAGGAAAATTTGTGTCCGACCCAGAAGTTGGCTACTATGAATTACTATGGGAAAGTTGCCTGTAATGTGCTTATTTCACACATCTGTATTTGGGATCAGATTTTGATGTACATTAAAGCATTATTCAACCTTTGTCACAAATAATTCAGTTTTTCTCATCAGAGAACACATGAATCAGAATTCTTTTCACTTCATATATCATTAAAACATATTAGGGGGCTGGGGATTTAGCTCAGTGATTAGAGTGCTTGCCTTGCAAGCACAAGGCCCTGAGTTCGATCCCTGGCACAAAAAAAAAAAAAAAAAAATTAGGAATTTTCCTTATGGTCTTTCCTCAGTCTCAATACTTTTATCAAGTTAAGTTTCATAAGGATCTTAATTGATAAGTATTTATTCTGTTGACATGATAACATGGCAGTAACATATTAAAATTTTAAAGCTTTCACCTTACCAGAATTTAAGCACATCTGTTATTATCTTGATTGTATTAGATTTTTATTGCTGCTACAAGGGCTATCAAAAATTTAGCAGCTTACAACAACAGAAATACCTTACAGTTTTGTAGACTAAAAATAATGATACTAATCTCAGTGGCAGAAGGTCCAGATGGTAACAAGGCTGAGTTCCTCACTGCAACCCAAGGGCGGAATCTAATTACTTACTCACCATTCGGGGAGTTGGCAGAATTCTTGTCAATACAAAACTGAAGTCCACTGTTAGCTGCTGGCTGTCAGCTGAAAGCCATATTCAACTTTTAAAGGCTTCTCCTTGCTGTGTGATCCCTTCCTCTGACTTCAAGCCAACCACAATGAGCTCTTTTCATGCTTCAACTTGTCCTGGCTTCTGCTTTTGCGTCTCTCACAGCCTGACCCATGTCCCTTCATATTGCATTTTTAAGCACACAGAGGAACTGCCCTGGTCAGGCCATCCAGAAAATTCAGACAAAGGCTGGTGTTCTTTTCTTATTTTAAAGTCTACAACCGTAATTGCCTCTTCATTTGTATTTTTTTTTTATTTTGCCTTATGACTTAATCACAAGTCCCACTGATTACAATGTGCTTATCTTGGAGATCTCAATGTGCTGCATATAATCTTTTCCTAGATTCTCTATGTAGAAAGAACATGTTGCCTAAACACAAGCAGCATTCAGTTCCACTCATACAAGCTAAGCAAACCACTGTATCACTAGAATCTAAGATTTGTGGATTGTCAAGATTCTAAATGCATAAAATCAGAGCATAGGCTCTGATTTTGTTACCATTAGAAAATCAGTTAAGCAACATGCAAATATTTCATGTGCCAAAATGTTTATATATACAATGTAATCAGAGACAAGACCAAAGTTTCAATTATGTTTTATACCAAAAAAACAAAATGTTCATATCGTACAAGTTATGGCTCTTAGTATCTTATATTTAATCCTTACTATTTTTATGAATAAGTTCTACTATTTTTAATGTTATTGCTACAAAATATTTAAAAATGAATAGTCAGGATTTTAATGTGGGGATACTATCTCTGGAAAAATTTTAACCAATAGAACTTTCAAGAATGGTGGAAATATTTTTATCAGCACTGTCCAATAAACTATGAGTCACAGATGGATACTGAATATTTGAAACCTGGCTAGTATGAGTGAGGAACTAAACATTTAACTGGATTTAATTTTAAGGAGACTTACGTGATTACTAGCTACCATACTGGCTACTCAAACACAAGGGCTCACCTTCTTCATCATTTCACAGAAAAGCGTCAAGGAAGCACTTTGCTAATTCTTCATTATTTTGTAAACCTGTGCATTGAAAATCAAGTTATCCTTTGCATTTTGGAGTTCAGAAACAGAACAATTCTAGCAGTGCAGATGCATAATTTATCAATTTATCTCTTGTAATGACTTGTGGAAACAAAATAGTAATCTGCTTGATAGACCAGTTTATCGCGCGTTCTCCTTCTGTTCAGGTAAGAGAAATCACTTGAGGCTGACACAGACAGGGAACGTTAATGCAACACAAGCAAGCAGGACAGCGTTGTTTTTCTCAGAAAATGCAATTTGTGTTTCTTTTCTCCTTTGTTCTCTTTTTGGTCTACATTATGAATATTTTCAGTCATAAAAGTGTAAAGAAATAATGTGCTGAAACGCCATGTCTTTTCTTATTCAATTTCAAAATTTATCATTTCATAGCTGCTGCTGTCCCCTTAATTTCACTCACCAGATGAAATGTACGCTGAGCCGTAACTGCTAACTACGTTGGTTGGTAGGAGACTACTAAAGTGGCTGAAGACTCCTTCTACTATTTTTATTTTATACTCTCAATTGCAAGTTCACATTCACTTTTCAATTTTAACTTGTGATTTAATGATTTTAATTGAAGCTTAACTTCGTACTAAAAATTTTTTAACTTCGTACTAAAAATTTCACAGGGTTTTTCGTGTAAAAATTTCACAGGGTTTTGAAGTCAGTATTTTTAAAAAGATATATTAAAAAGTAATTTGTGTCCCTGTCTCCTACCAACATTCTCCCCTTTGGGTAACCGCAATATAGATTTTCTTCATCTTAGATAAAAATATAGATTGGTACACACCTCTTTCTCTTCCTTGTTTTACTTAAAAATGTTTCTTGCATATCATTCTATATTAACATGTGGAGACATCCCTCACACATTTTACTGCAGATGCAAGCCTCCTCGTTGTGTAGAAGAGCTATTTTTTATTCAACAAGATCCCTATTGAAAATTTCCAGGTTTTTTGTTATACATACACCATTAAAAACAGTTCTGCAACTAATAGTGTTGTTCATAAATCTTTTCATCTTTTTTCCAGGGGGATGTCTTTCTTGTATATGGCAACAAATGGAAGAAGTCTAACTCTTAATTCTTTAAAAAAAAAAACACATTGCTTCCAATTATATCTCCTCCCCCTCCCCCTCATATGTCATAAACATGAGACAAGATTAATAATATGAACAAGAGCAAAAATCAGGCAAGATTTATAGGGGAGGGAGGGCAGTGGGAGGGAACGGAAAGGAGATTGAAACAGAACCAAGTATATTATGTAGATGTGCCCCAACTCCCCAAAATGATTGTAAATGGCAATATTGCAAACGGGTACTCCTAAAACATAATCTTTTCTGAAGGTAATCATTAGGTAAAGATCTAATTTTAGGTAGTTTGATCCAATTTTAGGTTGGAGTATGTGCATTCATGTCATTAAGACACACCCTCCATATGCACACTTACACAAGCAAAGAGAGTGGTAGCAAATAATTTGTGTAAATCATTTTCATACTTTCTTCTATGATAAAGCTAGAAATTTACACTGAAAGACAAGGTGATATACCTTTTACTTGGAAAGTCCCAGGACTATCTTAGTAGGGACTATACCATTTTATATGCCAACCAAGTGGTGATAAAGAAGCAATCTACATCTCAGCCACTGTTGCAGGCAATGTAATTGTTCATTTTTAAACACTGGCTGGGCCATGTTTGTTTGAGCACAGGACCACTGTACCTTAAAAGTCTCGTACGTGATAGAAACTCATTTTATCTTTCTCACACGTGTTACAAATTAAGCATAACAAAAATACACGTGGCAGTTCTTATTTTCAATATCTTGTCTCTTGTAGAATGTATCTATCACTCATTCCTTCTGTATGTTAAAAAGCTAAATTCATGATGAGAGACATGTATCTAGTTTTGGTTTTCTAAAATCAAAGTGGATCAAAGATCTAAACATTAAAACAGAAACACTAAATCTACTGGAGAATAGAATAGGAAGAACTCTCAAAGACATAGGGGTAGAGAAAAACTTATGAACAGAACCCAGACTGCACGGGAAACAATACAAAGAATCAGTGCTTGGGACCACATGCTATTAAAAGGCTTTTGCACAGAAAAAGAAATTACTAATAGAGTGGGGCAAAAAACCACAGACTGGGAAAAAATTTTGCCAGCTGTCCCTCAGACAAAGGTCTAACATCTAGAATATATAAAGAACTCAAAAAATCAACCCCCCAAATTTAAAGACTCTATCCAAATATGGGCATCTGAAATGAATAAACATTTCTCTGACAAAGAAATAAATATAGCAAATAAGTACATGAAAAAGTGTTCAACATCATTGGTCATTCAAGAGATGCAAATAAAAACAATGCTAAGATTTCATCTCATGCAGAAAGAACAGCTATTATCAAAAAAATCAACCAATAACAAATGCTGGTGGGGCTGTGGGGAAAAAGGGACCCTTCTCCACTGTTGGTAGAAATGTAGACTGGTCCAACCATTGTGGAAATCAGTGTGGAGATTGTTCAGAAAACTACAACTAGATGTTCCATTTGATTCCGCTATTCCTCTGCTTGGTATCTTCCCAGAAGAATTAAAATCATCATACCACAGTGATATATGCACAATAATGTTCATAGCAACACACTTTGTAATAGCTAAGTATTGGAAACAACCTAAATGCCCAACAACTAATGAATGGCTAAAGAAGATGTAGTTTTTCTACACAATGGAGTACCACTCTGCCATAAAAAAGGACAAACTAGAGACATTTGTAGCTAAATGGATGTACCTTGAGAACATACTCTTAAGTAAAATAAATCAGACACTTATCAGTACACATCAAATTGTTTCTCTGATATAAGAAACCATAAGTGTAAATAAGGACGAAGGGATGTAATAGATATTATGTTAAAAAAAGAGAGATAGTATTCAAAAGAAAGGAGAAGTAGATAGAGAAAAGGTGTTAAAAAAAAAAGGAAGGTTAAAAAAGTAAGATGAAAGAGAAAAAATGAAAAAATGTAAATAAACCTGTTGCAAATAGAGAGGGGTGGGTGAATGGAAGGGAAGGGAGTGCAAGGGGGGGAACCAAAATATATCATGTACAGGTACAAAATAACCATGTTGAATATGATCATTATGAATACAATGTACCAATACATGTTCTTGGTTAAAAAAAAAAAAAAGCTAAGTTCATTCTGACATTAAAAGAAGCCACCTTGTCTGCCATTTGGCAGTGAGTATGTAGCTTGAGGGCAAATATGATCCCTTTCACACTGTATCTCTCTGATTATGCATTTGCTTGTATTAGCAAATTAGATAACATGAATTATTCTTTTCTTCAAAGTCATTTAAAGCTAAATGGTTTAAGAAAAAATGGTTTCTCAATGTGGTTTTACATAGCGTATCAGATTTTTTTGTATTGTACAGTTAGGGGTCAAAGGTTATCTAAGGATTATTAATTTATATTTTAAACCACTAACCTACATGTATTTATGTTCCTCAGAAATGGAAAGGAATTTATAACTTAGTAGTAGAAATACACCAGCTTTAGTAGTAGAAATACACCAGGTCTAAAGATCATAGGGAAATTTGATGCTTAATTATTTGAACAGGAAAATTCCTGTTTTACTACCTTCTGCAAAGACGCCCTGCTAAGAATTATGGCTGTGAGATATAGAAAAGCCTCTCTTTCCATAAGTAAAGAATAAATTATTGATACCTATTATGTGATTCAATTTTACAGTAAAGTATGGCTATCACTAATAAATATAAGGAGACATAAGTTCATTTTGCAAAGGAAGGTTAAAGTGTCTACTTGGCGTATGAGTTATAAATGATTTCTCCTTTACCTCCAGCTGTATAGCATATTTTTAAAATCCTATAATTCAGAACAGAAATACATTCTAAAAGATCAACTAATACTTTACGATGATTGATAACTAACAAAAAGTATTTTCAGAACTGTGAGAATTAGTGACTTTATAATTCTTTCTTCATTGAAATGTCTGAATGTTAAAATAAAGTACAGTATAATTTATAATGACATGTTAGTAAAACTGTCTCAGCATCACTCATCGGTTTTGTGTTATGGGTAATAAACTAAAAGAGAAGGAACATGTCTAGAATCTCTCACCAAAGTGTTGAGGTCTTACTTAGTTTATTCTTCCGGAAAGGAGAAAATCAAAGAAGCAAGTGGTGTATCATTAGTCATGCTAAAAGATATTTAAATACCACTGAAATTCTGCGAATGCATTTTCTAATCTACTACACAAAGGAGAAAGTACACACTTGCATTTTTGAAGTTCCTTGCAAGCACCGTCATCATAGAGAAAAAGAATGGCAAAGGTAGAGTTTCTTATTAGTGAAATGTTGGATTCTTATAGTCCCTTGCAATTTGGCTATATCCTTACTACTAGAAGGAAGATGGACTCTTCACCTGTGAGTATGAAATATCTAGGTTAAAAAACACTGATCAATCTCTGGCTATTCACACTGAAAAATGAATCAACTCAAGTGAGAGGCAACAAGGAAATTTCTGTGCCACTATCTTGATTACTTTGTTTATATGCATCCCAATAATAGCTAAAGATTTCTTTTTTACGTCAAGCACAGATAACCATAAGTAATAATCATTAATTAATCACCTACTACGTTTCATCCATATATTATCACTGATTATGGCATAGCTTATTATGCCCAATGTCCTTGTAAGAGAGTCTTTCTGTCCACCATCCTTTTAGGTAGTCAAATTTTATACCATACCTTATAACTATTCTTCCTATTACCTTAGTAGTTGGATAAATATGGTCACCTCATGAGGATACGGCCATTTAATAAGCTATACACCTAATCAAAAACCTTTGAGAGAACAAAAACTTTTGTGACCAACTATTTCCTTTTATTTTGAAGTTGAATTTAGAAATAGCATGAGAATGAGGCAATTAGCAGGAGTTTTGATGGTGAAGAGTCATAAAGAGAAGTGGTACCACAGAGACTATGACAGGTCATATTTACATGGAAGTCTGGAATGACTGGAAATGAGCACACAGAAGCTGTGAGTAAAAGACTCAGAATATACAATGAGGATTTTAATTAGAAACACTGGGAATTTGAAGTCCCTGGGTATCAGGAAATATCAGTCAACAAAATGATAGATTATTAGTAAGGATTCTTTCATTTATAAAACACCGAAATCCTAGTTAATTTGTATGATACAATGAGGAAGTCCACTGAGAAATTCCAGCTTAGCACTGAATCTAGGTAATAAAACGCTTGTGTCAGGAATTTTTATTTTACTTCTGCTATCCTGTGTGTTGTCTCCACTGCCGCTCTCGTTGTCAATACAAACCTCAACTACGACTGTGAAAGATACCACAACCAAAGGAAAACATGGTGATATTACTAAAGGAATATTGAATGGGTTCTGGGTAGACAAAAAAAAGATAGCCTATCACCTTGAATAAACTGTGGCTATGTTTGTTTGTTTGTTTGTTTTTTAAATCACTTTCTTAAGGTATGACTAACAAAACACAATGCATATTTAATATGTTCAATTTTAGTTGTTTAGAAATAAGTATAAATCTGTGAAATG
Source organism: Hystrix cristata (assembly GCA_004026905.1). Classification (NCBI taxonomy): domain Eukaryota; kingdom Metazoa; phylum Chordata; class Mammalia; order Rodentia; family Hystricidae; genus Hystrix; species Hystrix cristata. Next base: position 31,076 of record PVJO010001865.1, read on the forward strand.
AGCACCAGAGTTTACACTTTAAACATATCCATGAACTCCAAAGCCTTCCTTCAACTTTCCTATATGCTATTTTTACCCTTTGTGTCAAGAGTAATTAGCAAAAGATCTACCACTTGGAGTATTTCAATTATACAGTATAGTATTGTTAAGTAAAAGATTATGCTGCATAGATCTCTAGGACTTAATATCCTATGAAGCTGAAATTCTCATATTTGACAAGCATATTGATATTTTCCCTCTCCCCAGATAATTCCAACCACCTGCTTCAAAGGCTATTTTAGATACCCATATCGGTGGTATCTTATTTTTTTGTTTTATTTTTGTATTGCCTCATTTCACTTAACATAATATCCCTCCCAGTTCATTTACATTGTTGTAAAAGCAGGATTACTTTCTTTTTAAAACCAGGATCCCAAAGAAATATATGCACTACTATGTTCATTGGACCATTATCCATAATGTCCAAGACATTGAAGAAACCTAAATGTTCATCAAATAATGAGTGGATTAAAAAATGATAAAAAAAAACACTCAATGCAATATTATTCAATCTAAACAAGAAGAAAATGTAGATATATTTTCTTAAAAGTTAAGAAAACTGTACAGTTGAATCAATGATTTAAAAAAAATACTGCCTAGATTTATATTCAAGGGAAGATTTTATATATTATTATTATTCAATTAATCTACAAATATCATGGACCTAATATGTACTAATCCAAGCTCAAAATATGCTGTGTTAAACATTAGGGTGCCAGTATGGATAATAAGCAAGTAAATAAATACGCAAGAAAGACGGGCAGAGAACTCTCATATGGCACATGTATAATGTGATGATTTTGCCAGGAATATCTCGTTTGAAAATTTGGTATTGAAGCCGAACCCTGTCAAAAAGGAACCACCAAGCAAATGAAGGAAGAAGGCAACATCTGTCCACTTATTTTATTTAAGTGGTTTATGATATTTAATATGGGTACCATAAGTTAAGGAGTGGTTTCACGATATTTTGTAAATACCGCACCATACCACTAACCAAATTTTGATCCAATTACTTAGCATCTTTCTCCTTTACTGGAAACAATAAGCTGTATATTAACAGGGACTTTGGTTTTCCTATTGAATTGTGTATCTTCATGCGTCGCTCTGGGTATGTAATCTGCAAATGTTTGCAGAATGAAAGGTTGGATGCAAAAAAATTGATTAATATATTGAAAACCCTCACTGACCTTTCTCAGAATAACCAATGCAATTATCTTCTTACATTAAAAAAGAAAATACAATAAATGTTGTAAAGATTTGATAATGATGTAACTGAAAATGCCTTAGAATCATTTATTGTGTTTGGGAAATCTGTCAGACCTTGGTTTAAAAACATTCTCTCTTCCTTCGCAATGTATGAGTATTCCTGAGACAGACAGACAGACAGAGATGAATAGACAGACAGATAGTAACCAAGCATTTTTGGACTCAAGATTGTGTAATTTAAAAATTGCCTTTCTGCTCTGTTTTAATCATCAAAATTTAAATATCAAAGACATAAATGTGTTTATATAGAAGTCTCAGAATAGTGATGTTTCTGGCATTCAATTTTGCTTCCTAATTTTAATTTTGCAATTTCTAGCTTTTCCCTATTATTGTTAAATTTGTGTGATTAGAATTATCTACTCCTCAAAAATAGAGTTGCTGGGCAATGCCATAAAAATTTACCCCTTAAAATAAGTATTATTTGTTTGGCAATTTTATGGAAATGGGCTTGAAACCCAGAGGAGGAAGAATTTAGAATTCAAAAAAAAGAAGATATTGAAGGGAAACACCCATGTAGGAAGTTGTTTAAATTACATCATGGACTCAGCTGGGGGGCCTAGGAAACAGGCTTCAGAATGACGCTAGAAAACATCCAGGTTTTACTGGTCAAAGAGCACCTTCAGAAGAGCACAAAGCAGAAGTGGGTGTGAGGATGGAAAATCAGGGAGAAAAGAATGAAAGAGGACTTTACTTTTGTGTCGGAAACATTTTAAGAGAAGAGTTTGACTATAGCAAAAACAATGTAATAATATTTAAAGTTAAGCAACATAAGGATAATTGAGAGAAAAGGAAAAATACACACGTGTGTGCATACACACTTGTATCAAAAGTGAAAAAGGTTATGTGACAAAAAGCAGCATCTGCTACAGCAGTATGTCTACCTGGAGGATTAAGAGAAAATATTGAGATCTGTAGCAGACAGCTCGTGGTGTCAAAATGGCGTCTCCATGCTCTGGGGTAACGTCCCATGTGCCACCTAGAGCAGGGATAAAGCACACGTACCTGCATGTTAAGGAGCAGGAATGACCATGATTTCTGGCTGCAGTGAAAGTTCTTCCAGGGAACACTCAAGCTACAGCACATAGCATTTTGAGAAATCAAATGCCTACAGAAACCAAGTATTTGGCAGAAACTGTGAAGTGAGTTCACTGCACACAATGAGTTAAGTGGTGAAAAATGTAACAAGCTAAAAGGGAAAGGTTCAGACTAAAAGAAGAAGCAACGTTTGAGCATCATCCAAAATACATGCAAGTTGATCCATGCATTATATAAAGTCATAATCATATACGTGAAACTATGTCACTTGGTTCAGACTCACAAATCCAGTATATCATTTACCAAGAATTACCTATTGTAATTTTTACAAAAGAAAAAATGATTCCATAGCATCAGGTCCATTACAATGTTTAGATTGATAGTGATATATTGATGTTTAAATGTAAGAATCTGTATCTTTACTCTGGTAGGCTATCTGCAAATGTATAGAAATAGCTTTGGATTTAACCACAAAGAATATAATACTGTAATAGCAGTGATGCCGGTGATGGATGAAGCACATTTAAGGCTGGATTCAAAATCTTAGTCACATCACTTGCTATTCAACCCAATATATATCTAATGTTAATCTGCTCTATGAAAGACAGTTGGACATATTAAATTATTGCAGGTGTCTTACAACCTAATAAGAGGAATTATAAAAAACAAACCAACAATTGTCACTTTAATCAAAGTATACTTCTTGCAAAGACTCTTGTCTTCAGCTGGAAGGGGCAAGAAGGTAACTCAATGACCACATGAAAATTAAAAAGATCCTACAATCTCTTTGCCCTGTTTGACAAGGGTGTCTTATCAGTAACTTTAATACTATTCATTCCCCTAGTTGATTTCAAATCCATCTTTTTTCTACTGTTAAACAACATAGTCTTTGAATGTAAAATCAGAGTCCCATTTATTGTTCTGGTTTTTATCTGTCTTTGGAATTCTGGTGAAGAGTATTAATATTACATATCATAGATGGTTTATTAAACAGCTAAACCTAATCAGATATAACCAGAAAACAACTTAGAGTCGTGCATTATTTAATAACAAGGATAAGCTCTGCTAAGTGCATCCTTAGGCAATTTCATTGTTAGGCAAACATGGGGTGGGCCTCCAGAAACCTCAAGGCTACTCAGTGTAACCTACTGCATGCTCAGGCCATATGGAGATACTGTTGCTCCTAGACTACAAACAATATGTCACAGTACTAAGTACTACAACACAGTGGTTGTAACCTGGTGGTATTTTGCATCTAAACACAGAAAATGTACAATACATGTGATCCATTCACTGAAACGTCATTATACATGGTGCATGACAGCATTTTGCTTTCCACTTTTGCCTTCAAAATTATTTTGTTAGATATTTGTTCTTTTCTGGACATAAATTGGCTATGGTTATTACTTTCGTAGTGATAGTTATGTTCAAGTATTATAACTTGTCAGATATTATAACTTTTATTTTCAATTACTAAAATAAGATGTTTAAAGCAAAACTTATTAGACAAGAGGAAGAGAATAAGGTTGGGGGAAGGGGGATGTAAGTGTGACCAATATGATCAGAAGTCACTTTGAGGCTTTCCTCTGGTACCATCTCCCTGGGGACATCCTTTTGGCACCATTCCCGTGTGCATCAGTAGAAATTCCACACTCTTCCTCCAACTTCCCCTTGGCTACTGTCTCCCAATTGCACTCCTAGCAAACAACCAGAGGCCACCCACTGGGGCCTTTTCAGATGACAAATTCACCAGCAGGAAAGTCTATGCATGGGTCCAGTGGTAGCTTTGTATCTAAACCTGCCATCAAGAAAGGTCTAGACAGCCATGTTTCATCCTGCTTCCCCAAGGTAGAGTCATTCACTAGCTAGAATCTGTTGTCCCTAAATCTACATTTACACCAAACATAATTAAGAATAATCGCAATGTGTGTTCGGGGAATAAAGTTGTAGAACATTCGTCTTTCTATAAATCAAGAAAGCTTCCATTGTGACAGGAAGAAGTCTGTGTTTCGTCAGGAAATTCTCCAGTCTCATGGAAAAAGGAGGAAATATCCACAGTGCTTTGTACTTTGAAGAATCTGTATCAAAGAGATTTTACAATCAATAAATTCTCAGCCTTGCTCATGGTTTGCTGAACTTACAGTGGCAGTCCAATATGACTCTTACTAAATTCTAAAAAGACACATGCTTTACTTTTCCTTAGAATATGTGGGTCTTTTTAATTTTTTTTTTCAAAAGTCAAACCTCAACCAAGACTCCTAGGAGAAAAAAATAAAAAGCAAGAGAAATCTATAATATCTGTCTAATATTTTCCTATATCTCACAATGTCTTACAAAGTTATAATTCTTCTTATAAAACCAGTGTAACTTGGTACTTAGTGTCTTACAATAATACACAAGGGCTTAAACATTATGGGATGGTTTCACTGAGAAATCTGGTATGCTTAGAAATGCACAGAAACGCGACCTTTTTTTGTCAGATATCATAAAAGTTACTTTTCTGTTGGGTTCTTCCAATTAAATAGTGAAATGAAAGATGCATACATGAAGGTTGGGAAGACAGTGGCAGTATAATAAATGTCAAGGAAGGAGAACATTGCTCTTAGGAAGGCCGCTTAAGCCTAATGTCCTGGGGCAGAGGGGCTCTAGAGGACAAGCTGTCACACAGTTATCCTGCCTGAGCACTGTATCACAAGACTAGTCAGTTGCTACTCAAGTCACTGAAGGAGTGGGGCTAAAATCTGTGAGCCTTTGTAGCTCTCTCCCCTGAGGATTTTAGGGGAACTAGTCAAAACACTAACATGATATTGCTGGCCATAATTTGAAAGTAAAATTATTAGAGGATTTCCTCTTTCTTTTATGATATATATTAATTTGAATATGGATATAAAGAGGTAGAATAAAATAAAGGCTAGGTATATCCTAAGAATGGGAATATAATGTAGTTCTATGTTGTAGTATTGGAAATTCTAAACACTTTTCATGGATGCTTTCTTCTCCGAGCTGGGGTAAAATGGACAATTATTACCTCCTCCGCATGGTGAAGGAACAAACATTTGTATAGTATCCTGTAATTATGACACCTCAATGAATATATTCCAAAAGTTTAATAAGATACAGTTACTATGAAAGGAATCTCAGTACTAATATCACATTGAACACATTCTGGCCAAAGTGATTCATGGCTTTGAAGGTTCAAAGGACTAGCAGACATCATAGGTAAAAATTTCACTGAAAAGCCATAAAGAGCCAGGTGGGTGACACATGCCTATAATCCCAGCACTCAGGATGCTGAAGCAGGAGGATCACCCTGATTTTGAGGGTCACTTAATGAGTTCAAGTCCATTGAAGAGAATAAGCTAAGTAGAGACAGACATCAGGTGAACCAAAGCTAGGAAAAGAGTAAGTATTCACTGGTGACTGAAAGTGTAAGAAGAAATAAAAACCTGCAAAGACAGGCTAGAATATCTCACTGATTTTGTAAGTATAGATTTATTTCACCAGGCTGTTGGCAGTTGCTGATCAGGCAAGATCATGGTACATATTTGACTTAAGCAGTTATTTCAAGTTTCAATGAAGTATTTAGTCATTACTGTTTTTAATCAAAATTAGAATATTAATAAAGAAATGTCCATTCTCTATCTAACTGATCGTATAACATAGTGATTTAGTAATCTGTGGTGTAATATCTGATTTCTAAAGCTGAAGTGGTAATGTCTTTTGGGGGAAAGAAAACCAAGTATTGCATGAAAAAGTATTAATAAAGGATAAACTGGCAAGACTAGGAGTGTAGCTCAGTGGTAGCGCACTTGCTTGCCTAACATGTATGAAGTCCTGGGTTTGATCCTCATCACCATACACACACACACACACACACACACACACACACGCACACTCTATATATAAATGGAAGTAGCTTCATTTGTTAAAAAAATTTATTAACAAAAACATTAACAGAGTTATAATCAAAGAGATATGATAAATTATGAAAACATTATGTTAGGACTCAGTAACTTTGCATCTGCTATAACGAGCTGTCTAGGTTTCCTGCTGTGCAAAATGAAGTTACAGAGTGAACCAATTTCCTATGTTCTTTCTGGCATGGTCATTCTGTGTAGAGTGAAGGATTTTATATGATGCGAAGATCAATGGTACAGGAGTATATTTCTTGTAACATCAAGACTAATTAAAGGTGATTCAATACCAAAAAAGGACATGTGACTTATTAATGATTGTAAGACTAGAAACCATGCAGTCTATTTTTTTTTTCCTGTTTCAACTTTTGAAAAGTGTTTAATTCTTTTCCTGGGTACTCATAGGAGAATATATTAAGATGGTGGCAACAGAGTTAATGGACTTAATGGAGTATAACTAGTCTCCAAATCTTACTTTTGATGTGGATAACTGATTTTATGCAATGCTTAAGCAAATGAATGACAAATGTTTAGAAGTCATTCCTTGAACCAATTTTGCATATTTGCAGAACACATAGTTTGAAAGCTTCGGTGGTGATTTTACTCATTTATTTGTAATCCGGATGTCTGAAACATTTCCATTGTTTAGCCTAAATACAACCCGTGACAACAAGCAAAAATGATTGATTGCATTTCACATTTGTAGCAGAAACACATAAGGTGCTTCACAATTTTTCTCATAATTAATTGAGATTCCAGCCGCCACATATGTTTATGTGCATTTACAATGGGAAAGTGTTAAAAGAAATGGATTCATTTCCACATGTAGCCAATGCTGAGTGAGTGAATGCAGAATCTGCCCTACAATGTTGAGCAAAAGAAAATTAAAAAGTGAATCCATTTCAAGTTCAATCTGCTTGGCAACTTTTAATTCATAATTAACTGGTGTTTCAGAAAAGATTAATTGTATAGTACTAACCATGTAATCATAGGTAAGTTTATTTTTTTATCCTTTAGAATTCTAAGCAAGTGGAGCTTACCATACATACTAAGGGGTTTGGAATCCAGTAAATATAATGCCCATATAAAAAGTTGGAACCTATAATTACTAAGTTCTTATTACTTAACAAGCGCCTAAAGAAGCAAGATACAGTGCAAACAGTGGGATTTAAAAGCCAAACCTGCATTTGAATCATTGAATCCTATGTTTACTACATTGTTATGGGCCCTTTTTTCATTAGTAAGGATAAAATTGTACTGATCAAATGTGGTAATCTATTAGATTAACCTTCAGCTATATAACATAGGAGTGGTCACTCAAAATTTCCTTTTTTCATTTCTGGAACACACCACACTACTTTATGCTTGACTATTCTATTTCTTCTGCCTGATATGACATTTATATTTTTCCCCAACAGTTTAATTCCAAATGGTCATTCAGGATCAAGATCTACATCATGTATGGCCAGTGGCAGAATCCACCCTACCCCTACCTAATTGTGTAAATAAAAGTTTTTATCAGAACACATCCATGCTGTGACTGTCCGATCATGCTATGTCAACTTGAATGGATTAAGAAATACCGAGTCCTTTAATGGAACTCAGCTTTGGGTGTGTCTGGGTGTGTCTGGATGTGCCTGTGTCTACTGATCTGTAGGCCAGCAAACAAAAGCGAAGGCTCACTCGGGATGTAGGTAGCACCAACCAAAAGGCTTGCAGCCTGGATGGAATAAAACAGGAAAGAAGAAACAAGTGATCCTGTTTTGGAAGATGTTCAGTTTCACTATTACTGTGGACATTGGTCTTCCGTTTCTTTATTCTTCCAAAGCAGGCTCATGCCAGTGAATTTCCAGTGAGCTTCCAGGTCTTCCATCTTGGGATTGTGCTGCATCCTTAATCCCTCTTGTGCTGTGGCTTCCATCTGCTTGGGCTGAGCAGTTATCGGATCACCTGGCCCCTCACCACACAGACAATCGCTGTGGATTCCTCTTCCTCTGATCCCACAGATTGCCTTTGTGGTTTCTCTCACCTCCAGTCCTGTAAGCCTGCCTACTAAGTCCCCTTGCACAAATATATATGTATTTTCTATTGATTCTATTCTTCTAGAGAACCCTAACTGATAGAAATGCCCATTCATTTATATCATGTTCATGGCTGTCCTTTTTGCTGTAACAACAGGGTTGAGGAGTTGTGACCAAAATCCACTTGGTCCACAAGGCTCAAAAATTCTTAGTATAGGGACCTATCCTGAAAAACTTGGCCAAATTTTTATTTACATAACATCACATGTATAGATAGATTATCCTCCCTGATCAAAATCATCTTTGTCTCAATATCTGTTATGGTATAGATTAACTAAATACTAATATGAGTGTCAAGAGTGGTTTTTGCCTTTCAGTTTTCCATTCTTTCCTTTGCTTAGCATAATACCAAATATTTTTGTTTAGACTTAAAAATAAGTTATCAAATATAAAATCACTTAAAATTAAAATATAGATTAGATATCATTCTAGTTCCATTAAAAATAAATTCTTACACTTTCATGAAAAAATATACACCTACATATATGAAAATCCAATTTTAAAAAAGAATCAGGAAGGTAACATTTGTGCTTATATTTTAGAACAGAGGACAGAACTTTTTCCACTGGGGGAAGAGTTCTAAGTTTTAATATTGATTTCTGCAATGATTTCAGGTCGTAAAAGATCAATTGCAGGTACATTAACACCATTGCGTGTGGGGGTGCTTGTGTGTTGCTTGAAAAACACTGGGGATTATATGATTAGTCGTTCTGACATGTGATGGAAAGCTATCTTCTTCAGACTAGAATCCTTCCACTCTGTGATTTCTGGTCACTAAACTTTAAGCCCCACTTCTGCATAGGAAGGTGAGACTATTTCAAATATATTCTGAATATACACCATGCATATTTCAATTATTTTTAATCTACAGGAATTTTATTTATTTTTATTTTTTAAAAAAAAGGATTTTTATTTCAAACACAAAATATATGAAATTAAATCAATGGTTATAAAAACTCAGATTGCTAAAATTTCTCTTATGTAAAACAGCTTCTGTGTATCTATATAAAACAGTATTTTGCCTGTTGTTCGTTATAAATACTTAATTCTAATGATGTGTGAAAAATAAAAATATTACTAGGCTCAGTTATGGGATGTACTGTCATTAGGCACCCAGAATCATATACACAAAAGATGCTCCTGAACATATTTCAGTGAGCATTTGATTTTGTCAGTTTTACTTTTTCTGATTGGACAAGGCCAAGGTCAGAAATATTTTTGTAGACACTGAGAGTTCTTTTTAGCTTTAATTTTATCTCGAAGGTTATTGTGACTTCATACTTTCTGGGCCTAAAAAATAGTGGTCACCAATCTGTTTTATCCTCTAAAGATATACAAACTTATGTCAAGTTTGCCCTCTTACAGGTCACTTTAATTGTTATATCTTCCCCTGCATATCACCTTAAAGAAATTTACAATATTACCCAAGCTTTCTTCCATCTGTTCATCCAGTGAGTGTCCTCGCAGTATAAAATGCTGCCCACCCAAGTTTCCTAAAGCATCGTGCTAATGCCATATTTTATTAATGCTGTAGGACACAGATTCCATAAGTAAATCATGGTTGCCCAGATTTAATTCCCATAGAACTGGGTATGATAATTCAATTTATCTATTTTATGCCCTGTGATGTAACATTCAGAACAGAGAATCTGTGTAAGTGTTGAGCTCCCAGATAGCCTTTATCTTCACAGCCCTATCTTCAAATCCGAGGAATATTCAACTCCTTCTGAATTATTGGCACCTATTTATAATGCAGTACAGTTTCTGAGGTGCTGCTTGTTGAGATCCCCGGATTGTTATCAATAAAATATAGATAAACAGTTAAGTAATTAAAAACTGTTATGAGGGACAAAGATTTTATATAACTGACAGTAGTAATAGGAGTGTTAGTTGTGCGGGTGTGTGTGCGTGTGTGTGCGTGTGTGTGCGCATATGTACATTTTCATTTCTTTTACTGATTGATTTTGGTTTATGCGCATCCATTCTCATTTCCTTCTAGTAAAAGCACCTCCCGGTCCTGTTTGAGGAATTACCTGTCCATCACTGTGCTTTGGTTTTGGGGTTTGAATCTATCAATCAAAGTACCCTACTTTCTCTTAGCTGAGGAGACAGCATCGGGCCCAAGTCAGTTCAATTATGCTTTCTATCTTTCTCTTGGATTTAGAAACTTAAAGTTTAGTGACAAATGTTTTTTGTTTAAGTATCTCAGGGCTGACATCTCCGGAAGAGACAGCCATTTATCTCTTGCACCTGGATCTAACTAAAGGCAATACTTTCCTGTTCTATTTTGGCTTTTTGATATCCTTTCAATCAACTTCCATTTTGGACAGGCTGACGCTGATGCAGTTTTGTTCTCTTGAAAACACTGCACTTAATCCAGTTTTCTTTACACGTTTCTGTGCAGAACCATCTGTGGAGTTCTAAAATTCCTATAACCCAGGCTGCATTCTAGACCAATTACATCAGATTCTCTGATGGAATGGACCCGGGCATGAAAATTTTTCAAAAACCTCAGATAATCCCAAACTCCACCCAAGGTTGAAAAAGCCTAGTGAAATTTATGAAAACAGTTACCACTTACAGGATTATTACAAAATGCTAACCATGTAGTCTAATCATCGCCTTAAAATAAATTCAGGAGATGAGTATTACTGCCATTTGATAATAAGAAAATAAGATGATATAAGATGTTAAATAAATTGTCAGAGACCACAGGCAGTAAAGAAGGAAGATATAATTCATACCAATTTGGGTCATATCATTTCTACCCACTATTTTAGTCAAAAAGTTTATAAAACACGTTTCATCAATTTAGAGAAGACTGCAAAGTCAGTCATTTCTAATGTCTTAGTAGAAACAAAGTTATCTTCAAAATATTTTGTGAAGTAAATTTCCACTGATGAAATGAGAGTTGAAGCAGATGACAATGGTCCGCATGGTGCCTTGTCTCTTGCTGATGTAGGCACCCCAAAGGGACTACATACCCCATCAGGAAAGAGAGGAAAAGAAAACCAAAATGGATTACACAGTTTATTATCTGATAAGAAATGGCATAACACTTTGCAGAGAGAGAAACCGATCTTACAATATCCAAATGCTAAAGTAAATTATCGATAGGTAATGAAAATGTCATTGCACAATATAATAGGCTTTCTTCTGGAGTGTAATCATTCACAAGACGCAGTAATACTTTTTTTTTTTTTAATGTAACACGCCTACAACGTACTGCAGGTGATTCTAGGATAAACTTTAACTACACACTAAATTTAGGCTCTACGGACCCCAAAGATTCAGCGGTATTGAACTTTTCCTCACTCAAGGCCTCCACAGGGTGCTAAATAAATTACTCAGTAATGAGTTCAATTAGTACATTCAGAACAATATGAGTTAACCAAGGGAGTCATTTTGAAAATCTCGTGAGCTTGTTCTATCTCAGCTCCCTTCTTTCTCTTACTCTACTTGCTAATTCTAACTGCCAAGGTCTCCCCAAACTTCTTTCTCTGTCTCTTTGCAGGAGCAAGCCTATTGAGCTCTGTTTGGAAATTTATTTCCTATGCTGAAGTCTAAAAATGCTACTAGATACTAAGTTATGTAATCACAGCACCCACCATGTTTGTTTCTCTTTTCTTCAGTTATACAGACTTGTGTTGCTGTTTTAATATCTGAAAAGAAATGCTGCATACATTTGGTCTGTTTTTACAATCTTTTTTGGTTTGTTTTAATTCATTTTGCTCTTATCAATTTGTAGTTCTTATAATTCTTCACAGAAAGAAACAGAAATCTATGTATATTAATATCTTGAGATTCTCACTTGAAACAAAAGACCCGATGATTAGGATGAATGCCTTTAATTATTGTATACATAGAGGGTAGAATTTAAATTACTTTATTCATCATATAATATTAATATATTAAATAGATTTAATCATACATAATGTTATTAAAATGTAACTATGTTGTAAATTGTTTTGATCATTCATTAACTAATCTCAGTATCATAAATGCAACAAGAATAAATCCATGATTCTCCAGGAGATGAATTTACATTAAATAATTATAGAAGAGTGTCATACTATATCTCGTCAGATTTGTTTAATGGTGCAGAGAAAATCAGATATTCACATGCATAAGATTGAAACTTGACCGCTATTTCTCAATCTATACAAAAAATAAACTCCAAAAGAATTAGAGACCTAAATGTAAGATATGAAACCACTAGAAAAAATATACGGGAAACATTTTAAAATATTAGCTTGCATATACCATTTCAAAAAGAGGGTCAAAAGAGTAAAAGAAAGTAGCATATGGATCACTCCTGTCATAGATATTTTATAGTTACGGGAAGAAAAAGAATCCACATCCAGAGACTATTTCTATAGCAATAAAGAATTTCACCAATTTCTGCTCCTTGGCTTAGAATTCTGATGGAGTAAAACCATTCAAAAGAGAGCATATATTCTGCTTACATGTATGTGATAGTAATTAGACACACCAAAACAAAATCTGGCTCTTAGAAAACACATCAACAAACCTATAGAATAGTGAGGGCAACCGTTTAGAGATGAGTGCCCAAACTGTAACCCAAAACCCACTTATTTATTGCAAAGTGCCAACACTGCAACTGAACCTGAATGCAGAGGTTTTAGTTTAGGAAAAAAAAAAAAAAAAAAACAAAGAAAAAAAAACTGATCAGCATCCTTTGTCTTAATAGAAAAACAAGTATCATGTATGGCATAGTTTCTCCACCACCGCTATCAAAACGCAGATGGATGAAAAAAAGAAAAAAATCCTGACACTAAAAGTGCAGCTCATGTGTTAGCGTGCATGTTTAGTGTTTGCAAGCACTGGCTTCAGTCCCCGGTGCCAAAACAATGAACAATAAAAATTCAAAGGAAAAGAAAAAGTTCCAATTTGTTTTCTTAAACATGGGGAAACGGGGACAAAAAGCAACACTCAGTTTTGAGTATATAAGAAAATATACCACTTAAAATCCTTGTCTAACACTTTTGACCCTATTTCAACAACACTGCCCATTTTCTGTCACAAGCTGTTGCCATTTTTAGGCCTCCAACTGCGATTTGTAGGCCTTAACTTAGAATGCCTTACAACCTTAGACACAATCATTATTTCTTTGTTGACATTATTTTGCTTCCAAGACAAGACACATTTCTATTTCTCATCTTGCCTCATTACTTCTCAGTATTTATACTGACAAATCCTTCTCCTAAACTTCAGGGGTTGGAACATGCCAGTAGTTTGTCTTAAGATCCTTCTATCATCTGTCTACATTCATCTCACAAATGATCATAAATAGGCTTTTGATTTTAAGTACAACATATAAACTGAGGACTCATGAGATTCTATCTTCAGCCTAGCCTCTTTCCCTAGGTGGTCTATTTTCTATTTTTTGGTCATTAAATGTTTTCATACATCTTCATTTGGATATCAAATAAGGATTTGAAGTTAACATAGTCAAACAAAATTCATACTTTCCCCCAACATTAAATCTGTTTCTCTTTTAGCATCCCCTATAGTAATACATGTAATTAGCATCATCTAATTTTTCAGGACTAAATATTGGCGTAATGCTTGACTCCTCTCTTTAGTTCACAAACCACGTCTATTACAACAGAAAATTCTACCTTTAAAACATGCCCCAGATTAAGTTTTGTAACTTCATGTTAGTACCATAATCAATCACTCATTTTCTCTTATTTGAACAATTTCAATAGTCTACTAAATGGTATTCTTGGAGGAATGATTCTTCTAAGAAGTACTGCAAACCTATAGTTATCAAAACTTCATGATATTGGCATAAAAATTAAAATAGCTATACAGAACGATGGAACAAAATAGAGTGTCCAGAAATATCCCCGTGCATTCATAGCCAAATAAGATTTGAAAAAGCACCACAAACATGTACTGGCAAAAGGACAACCTCTTTAATACATTGTGCTTGGAAAATTGGATATTCACCTACAGAACACTGAAACTTGATCCCCATAAAAATAAACTTGAAATGAGCTAAAGCCTTAGATGTAAGAAATAAAACTACTAGGGGGGAAAAAATGTAGGGGAACCCTTCAAGACATCAGTATAAACAATGATCTTTTTTTATATGATTCGAAAACCAGAGGAAACAAAAGCAATAACAGACAAGAGACAAACAGAATTATGTCAAAGTAAGTAATTTTTGTAAACCAAAGGGAACTACAGTTCACAATAGATTATTATATATTTCATGAAAAACTGAAAAAGAGAAGCTCAAACATACCGAATATAAAGTAATGGTAGGGAGAAAGAAATAATTATTATACTAATTTCATTGGTACAGGGCATGCATGTATTGAAATACCACACTGCACTTCATATAGTAAGGTTATTATGTGTTAATCAAATATTTTTCAGCAGTTTTATGGAATGGAAATATTAACTATCCAGATGTGATCATTACATACCATACAACTGTTTTGCATTATCACTTCCTACCTCCTAAATTTGTGTCATTAAAATAATAATTTAGAAAGAAGATGCTTTCCCACAGAGATCAACTTTATTCATTGAAAAGTTATGATGTCTTAGGCCTGTTCAAAGGCGTCACCTCACCTTGACTTCTTGGTCACTCTCTGACTTCATTTTATAATCTTCTCTGTCTCAGTCACCCTGTTCTAGCCACCCATATATGAGATTTATTGTGGCGCTGGAGCCCATGATCCAGAGGGCTGAAATGTGCCCTAATCTGGCTTCTAGAGAAGAAGGGAAGCCTGTGATCTACTCAGTCTAAGCTTGAAAGCCTGAGACAGGATGGGGGAGACGGGGTGAGTGAGGAGTAGATGAAAACAAACATACAAGGGCAAGAGAAGATAGGCCAATAGAAGATTCCACTCTCTTGTTATATCTAGGTCCTCTACTTTCTTTGACAGGGTCCCTTAAAGCCACTGTAACAAAATGCCATAAACCAGGTGTCTTACAAACAACAGAAAATGATTTCACAATTAGAGTCTGGGACGTCCAAGACCCAGGCACCAGTAAATTTGAAATTTGGCAGGGTCTCATTTTTGACTCAACAGGAAGCTCCCTTTTCACAGGATGGAAGGGGTGAGGAGTCTTTCTTTTGGCCCCTTTTTTGAGGGCATTAATCTTGTTCATGAGAGTTCTGCCTGATAAACTAATCATGTATCAAAGTTCCTTTCTAACATCACCACTTTGGGGTTAGATTTCCTACATATGAATTCTGAGGGAATACAAATCCGCTTTGCTGTCCTGTTATAATTACTTCAAAAACTGACTTAGTACATTTAAACATCTTAATCATTTAAACACTTAATTGGATACAATAGAGCAGGACCTTGAAAGGAGTAATAAGACAAAAAAGGAATAGAGACCAATCCTCGTTCATACCTGAACTGGAGCCTCATTGTAGAAGCTGGTTTGAAATGTTTTGTAATGTTTGGTGTATAAAAAAGGAGTGCAACAAATTCAAATAGTGTCAGCATTTGCAGCTAAGGTTTTACTTTTAAAAAGACTGCGTCTTGCTTATTATTGGTGTTGGTTTGCTATTACCACAATAACAAACCACTACAAACTGAGTGTTTAAAACAACATGATTTTTTTGGCTTATGTTTCTGGAGGTCGGAAGTCTAAAATCATTTTCACTAGCTAGAAGTCACGGCTCCGGCAGGGTGATTCCTTCAGTAGGACTTTCAAGGAGGATTCAATTTCTTGCCTGTTGGGCTTCCAGTGGACATTTGCGCTCTTTCCTTGGCCACCAGCGCGTCCCTCCATCTGTAGATTTCCTCACTCCAGTCACAGCGTCATTGTCATGTCACCTTTTTCTCTGACTTCATACTTCTAAACTCAGCTTACTCACCTTTTGCTGATAAAAGCCTCAACCTAAAATTTAGTGTCTTTCACCAAAAGCTAATACTAAATCATAGGAGCACATTTCTGTAGTTTTCTGTGAAAAATAAAATGTGTTTTAGAAAGTAGTCACTCACTAAAGACCACATAATGTATTGTTCTATTTCTGGGGTACATCTATAAAAGGTAAATCTGTAGGAATAGAAATTATATCAGCAGTCTGGTGCCAAAAGGGAAGAAGGCATAGGCATAGAGAACATTTTTGGAGAGGATGAAATTATTCTAAAACTGGATTATGATGATGTATGCTTAGTAAATTTAGTAAATATCATTAAATTGTGTAAGTCAAATGGGTTAATATTATAGCATGTAAATAATAACACCATGAAGTATAAATATTAAGTGTGTTTGAATAGTTAATAACCAGTCCTCTGAGTAAGATATAGTTTCTCACATCCAGATGTTGACACAAAGAAAAAAACATTAGAAAATACTTTAGAATGGCACCTATTTCTAGGTACATGATTGACATATTTTGACAATTAAGTTAGAATGGATACTTATAGAAATTTAAGTATAAAATCTCGGCTTTTCTTGCTAAAGTAAGAGACTAGAAATTAAAAGGTACTCCAAAATTAATACTTGAGATGTTTTCCAAGATAAAAATGGACAGGTGCTCATCAATGATTCATATTTTTTCCTCAGAAGTTAGAGGTACTATATATATTTCTTGAGAGAAGGAAGATGGTGTGCAGAACCTGCTTTCATTTACATAGAGGATTTCAATTAAGTTGATAAAACAAAAATACTTTGATTAATCAGGGTCTCTCGATCTGAGCAGAAGTGGGGGACATTTTGACCCTAAAATGATTTTCTATGATGCTACTTTTCTGAAGCTGGGCTGTAGGGCCTTAGCGGTATCACAGTAGAAAATAATAATTAAAGGGCTATGTCCATAAAGATAATCTTAATGAAAAAAATAGGATGGGATTCAGTATGTAGGAGAAAAGGAGAATGAGACACTTAAGGGGAGGCTTAAACTAATAGAGGTAAATTTATAGTTCAAGAAGCAAAAGAAATCTAAAACAAAATACAAATGTTTTTAACCTGGGTGGTGAATTTAATTCATTCTGATTAAATTATTTTGGTAATTTTCATACACATGAAATAACCACATACATATTGTGTATATACAGAGAGAGAGATAGAGAAAGACAGACAGACAGACAGAGCACTCCATTGTCTCAGGTCCCTGGCAGAGTTTGGAGTCATTTCTATTCTCCATCTTTGCTTACAGAATCAGGAAGAGAAGCTCTCATAAAACAAAATTATATTCTAGAAACTGTCAGAGTTCTGTTTATGACAATATTGCTACTTCCCTTCTTTTTACTGACATAGCTTTGTTTTTAAATATGTGGTAGTAATCATTTACAGCAAAATTTCAATAGAGGAATGTTTGAAATGAATGCTTAAGACACAAACCATTTTAAAAATTGAGCACTACTTGTAATTATTCCTACTATGACGCAGAATTATATACTATTCAGTTTAAGTAAAGAACTATCTTTCATCACTTAAAAGACAGAAAATTATTAGAAGATATTATGAAAATCCTTTCTAATCATTACTACACAGCTTAGTATTATTAATATTAGAAAGCTAGGTTCCAAAACATATCCCCTCAACCAAATATAATTCCATAGATTAAAATATTAATAGAAGTATTCCTACTAAGCATTGTCCTTTTTAATTTTCATTCTTATTAGTACATATTTGTAGTACATCATGCAGAGTTGTTACATGAGAATTATTCCTGTTCCCAAAAATTAGTACAACATGGAGTTTATTTTAAACTTGAGATCATGGGATCACAAATGGTCCTCTTTTAATGCTGCGGCTGAAACCCCATGCAGGTTACTTAGCTCCTGCTTTATAGATACGGGAAATGAGTTCCACAAAGTTCAAGTGACTCCTTTCCTCAAAGTCACATGGTCCGTTGTCAGCACAACAGAGTCTACAACTCACACCTGTATCATTCTTTGCTTTTGCACACTGGCAAAGTGAGTCCTTGCTGTATTAGCCTTTCATTTTATAAAATAGAGTATTTTACAATACAACACTACGACTCACTCGGTAACTACGTGCCTGCTGTTCATTTAGAACACAATAAGAATATTAATTCATTATTAAGAGAAACATGTTTATTGAAGTTTAAGCCTTCACCTTTTTCCCTGTTATTGCATAATCCCAGTTCTGAAGAAGGAAAAAAAACAGGCTCAGTCAGCGACATGTAACTAGTGCAAACTTCACAACTATCTTATGACAGCCTGAAGGTCAAAAGACTAGATCATCTCTAGGCATTAGTCAATTCCCTGCAACTCAAGGATGCCAATCACTGGGAAGGATCAGCTCACCTATCTCCACACAAGCACTTTGACGGATTTAATGTTCACGGCATCTGCTGTCAACAAAGGAAAATTGAGGGAGAAGAGATTCAATTTTAAAACTTCCATTCTATGGCATTCAATGCACACACCAGAATAAATACACTGTTTATTCTCTGGACTGATGGCATTTTCCTCTTTTCTTTTATCTAGGTGTTTCATATAGTTCACTAAATCTAACTTTCTTCTTTATCTCTTCCTTTGAGGCTCAGAATTCTGAAACTTTACAGAGAACTAAGTGGAAGAAGCTTGCAAAGGATAGGAAACCAAATATCGTCTTGATGCAGTAACATAAAATAATTGCTTCAATGCAGATTGATTTGACTAAACAACTTGTTTAAATTCTTCCCTTAAGGGACCTGTGTGTATTCTCATTGTTACTTAAAAAAGACCGATCTGTTTACATTTTTGTCTTGACTTAATGGATCTGGGAAAAATCACTGTATTTGGAGCATGGCTATCTTGGATTTATATCCTATATCGAGATTATTTACCTCTTTCTGGGCCTAACATTGTCATTACAATAAAGATTATAATACCAATTTTATCTGTTAGGATTGTATGTAGTTGCTGGTCATAAAAATGCAAAGAGAGGCTTAAGCAAGATTAAAGTTTATATTCTCTCTCAGAGAACTCTGAGCAAGCAGATTAGGATTGTTCTGGTGGTTAAAGTATCAAGGAATGGGGTTCTTCTATCTTCTTTTTCATCATTCAAGGCCTCTATTTTATAACTAAGGAAAGCTGAATTTTGATGTAGAGGCAAGAAGAAAGGTAAGAATAAAGATGAACTGGCAAAGGACAGACAGATATTGACCGCAGGATTAGTTATGTGACCATATCTTGCCGCAAGGGAAACTGAAAAATGCAGTGTCCATTCTGGATGGATTTAGGCTCACTCAGAAAGTCAAGATTCCATCACCACACACAAAAAAGGATGATAAAACAGGAGACAGCAAATATCTCTACAACACCACTTCTGGAAAGACAAACACTTGTACTATTTCCCAGCCAACAGTACATTTAGATGTGAGTCTTTGATTATATTCTCTTCATTGGGCTGTGACTAGAAGTGATGTGTGCCGCTCCGAGGCCTGCATCTTTAAGATTATAAAAATTCTTTCTCAATGTATCTTTGCAGGTTCTATCTTCCTTTTGAGTTTATTAAAATCTAGATTTCTAGCCATCTACTTCACATGAAAATGAGGGCTATATCTTAGAGACTTGAGGCAGAAAATGGAAGGAATTGAGTTATGGAACGATCATAAAAAATGAAAATACTTGGTGATCTGATTCACTTACACAGGAGTACTATGTTAGAGAAGTATAGTTATGTATTTTTCCATAAATTATAGCAACAAAGCCTCACATTGAGTGATATATTTACCTCACAGGGATGTTTCTAAAGACTAAATAGCTATGACGTGCTGAGAGTGCATACCGATTGTAAGCAAACACAAGCATATTCACACATATATTATTATCACATATACTAGTTATACATATATAACTTCTATGTATATTTTTATAGTGCATATATGCATAACTATATAAATACAACAAACTATCTTTTAAAGTGTTATTAGAGCCCCACAATGTGAATTTATATCAATTATCACATACAAAATATAAATAATAACATACTTCAGATTTGGTGAAAATATATACAATATTGTTGCTTTGATAAAATAAAGATTGTATATGAACCTGCTGTACCTTAATTTTGCATGCATCAGCCCCTCCCTTTATGAATAGATAAGGCCGATGCAACAGTAAAAAGCTTTATTGTTAGTATGTGGAGTTTGACTTCATTGTAAAACAAATGCAATTCTTACTTCTAGCCACAAAAATGATTTTCGTGTATATCCAGTAGACTATCAAAATGTATCCAGGCCATATCCATGAAATGCCAGAGGAAAATAAATAAAAGTTTGTGAAGAGAAATCCTGTGTGTACTGATAACACAGGATATGTAATAAGGAACTCCATGGGTCCTACTCTTTGCTCTGAGGTCTAGAGTCCTAATACTGGACATGTGTTAGCTCTTGGTTGAGCATGGAGCTCTGAACTCCAATTTGTAGCATATGTCAGGCTCTTTCTTCAAGCTAAATAGACCTGGTATACTGCCGTCCGTGGATTTTCACATCTTTTACTATCTGAAAGTATCTGTTCACAACTTTTTGGAAAGGCAACCATCTGTGTAATACACAATAACCTGGTATTTATTAATTGGTTATTTGTTCCAGACTATTAGTGGAAGACCTTTCCCTGGAGCTACATTACAAAAGCATCATTATGGTTAAATAAGAAGTAAAAAAAAAAAAAAAACACAAGGAACTTTGATGAATTTCAGTTCCTATAGAAACAACTCTGATATGAGGCCCAGAAGCAAGCAATTAAACAGGAAATCACTTTATTGTTCTTATTTGAGAGTTAATTAATCTACTCTTACTTTATGTTTTAGCCTCCATCTTGTGATAAATTAACACTCCTTTGTCTTTTCTAGCTATATTCTCTGCCATAACATGAGTAATTACCAGAAATAATTGCTAAAATTTTTGTCATAATTTTCATATTGAGATTTCTATTTTAAATACATTAATATTAGTTTAGCTGATTCACACTTTGAAAACTTATAAGTGCCTGTGCTAATGAGAAGGGGAAATCATATTTTTTCTGCCCACAGTGTTGATGACTGCATATTTATATAGTCGTGGAAGTGTTCCAGTTCTGACACCAAACAGCAGGCAGATGTACCTGCAATGACATGCACATGAACGAAACAGCAAAAAGCAAAAAGCTTCAACAGACAAACTTTTAAAAATAAATAATATTTCCTGTATTATGTCTGTATTCCCCTTCAGATGACCTCAAATCTGGCATTACCCTTACAGCCAGTTTTTTTGTTTTTTGTCTGTTAGAAATTGGGTGAGATAATGCCTAAAATTATGAACAGAACTGTTGGCACTGGAACTGGGAAATGCACTGAAAATTCATGCATTAATAAAAGCCACCATAACAAGAGATACGTAGTATTCCATACTTTAAAAATAAATTCACACATATTGTATGTTTCTTATTTGATTCCCTGTGAGATAGGGAAGGTGAAAGTTAGCTAACTAGATAACTACATAGCTAGATAGCTAAATAGCTAAATAAATAGATAGATAGGTATGGTGTATTTTCACTCACTTTTTTGACTGGCTCTGGCACCTTGCTACTTCTGGCTCTTTCCCAAAGTCAAAATGACCACAAAAGTCAAACATTTTCAATCATTTCAGGACATCAAGTTAGTCACGTCAGTGCAACAAAGACGCTCACAAGAAAGTTCCAACACTACTTTAGAAAATGGCAAGAATGACAGCATAAATGCGTTAGAGGCGAGTGGGAGTATTTTGAAGGGGTTTATGGCATTCTGTCTTTTGCTGTAATTCAGTTTTAAAATTTCATTATTCACTCTATTTTTGGATCACATCTAGTACTTTTCCTCAATGGAGCCTAGACTCCAGTGGACAAATTCTTTCTCTTTACTAACTTTCCCTCTCCTCACCATGCCGTAGACACACTCACAGTGACGCTACTGATAAACAATTTTTAAAATCGCTCAGACTGATCCGGAAGATTGGGCCATCAATAACACTTAGCCAGACACTCAGCCCTGTCTTCACACAGATTTCCTGTTCTTTCTTGCTTCACTTGTTTCATCCTAGACTCGCTATCTTGTAATTATATTCCCTTTTAAATAATAGTTTACATAACCTTTATAAGCTTTCATTTTTCTAGATGTTAAATAAAAACAGAAAATCAAATGTCAATCTGAAGCACAAATTCATCTTATGAATATGGATACTGGGAGAAATCAACAAAAACTGATAATGAAATGTTGAAATTTATCTTGATCTCACTGAACAAAAAGACCTATTCCTACAGAAATGCTCCCATCGCAAACATCTCGTGGAATTTTTGTAAATAATAATATTCTCAGCAGCTGTGAAGTCAAAATAAAATAATTTAAAAGTCACATAAATAAATGAACTAATATGACTGACAATAAACAATGCAACAATTAAGGAAAGAACATAAAATAAGAAAATGCCATGAATGATTACTTGACGTCTACATAGTTCTTTTTATAATTTCTACTCCTTTGCTAAGATTTCTTATCCACTTACTCTGCAGCTCTGTTTCTACGACAACTTACAATATCTACTTTATGTCATAAATCACCCACTGGCATGGGCGGAACTCCAGTGTCTCATGGCACTTCTCCATCTCTGATATCACTGTTGCCTCATATGCTGTGTCCAGTTTTGTAGTTGCTTATTGTATGAATATGAATCTAGAACCAATTATCCAACCACGGCTCAAAGTGAATTTCTGCAACATTGTTCTTAGAAACAAAAACACCAACAAAAATACAAGAAACAAACTAAATGCCCATTGTGCCCATTAATACAAAATTGGTTAAAGCAACAGTTTACCTACTTCTATTTAACCTCTATCCTTCCTTTGGAGGAGTAATATGAAAAGATGCCTGCTGTACACTGTTGAATTTAAAATAAAAAAGAGAAAAAATATAGGCCAGGTGTGGTGGAATGCACACCTTTATTCTCAGCAACTCTGGAGGCTAAAGTAGGAAGATCAATTGTGAGTTCAAGGTCAGCCTGGGAAATTTCATTGGACCTTGTCACGGAATAAAATAATTAGGACTGTGCAGGTAGGTCAGTGTTACAGCACTTGTCTAGCATGCAGGAGGCTAAGGTTCAATCCCCACAAAACAAACCAACAAAAACAACTAAGCAGTATTCCCAAAACTACCGTTCTCTACAAGTGTATATGTACTTGTATAAGTAGGCAAAATATAGAAATAAAATTAATCAGGAAAAACCCCAAACTGCTAATAAATGATTACTGCAAAATGTATAAAAAGAAATAGCAGTTTTTGTATACTTTATGTTTTAGTCTACATGGCCTTTGGGGTACTTGATCATTTGAGATGTGAAAATTCAATACTACTTTTTAAAATAAAATATAGGAGAGGAGTTTGTGTAGGTAAATTGATTGGGAATCATTGTCTATATTTTTTATTTTTTCTAAAGAATATCTCCTATAACTTCAGAGTGGAAAGCAGATGTAGTAAGAAATGTGAAAGTGGACAAATTCATAAAAATAAGTTTGTCTTCTTGGCTCTCTTTTAGGTTTCACATCCCATCTGCGCAGAAGTTCCCTGGCCCATTGTGTGTTTTTTAGAGCTTCCTATTGGAAACTCTTCCTTTGCTATTACTAGAAACTGAGACAAAGCTTCCACCCTCTCCTGCAAATCTGACATACCAGTTTCCAGGAAGGATTTGAGTAGTAAACACAATGCATTTTATTTCTTTTCAAATTGTGAAACTCAGAGTCTCCCCCGGGCCCAAGTTTGAATATTTGAAAATTACCTTTATGTTCTTCAAAATCTTGACAGGTATGAGGATTCACAACATGCCAGCAATATGTCAAACTACATCAGTCCCCTTGTCTCCAAGAGTGATTGAGACCATCTTTCAGGATGAATTCCCAAAGTGTGATTCATTCAAAGTCAGCTTAAACAAGAATTGTTCTCCTGAGAGTTCAAAAATTCATGGTAATTGGAAGTAGAAATAACTTAGGTCACCTAGTGATTTCTCTACCTTGCACCTTTCACCTTATAGCCACTATGTTCTATAAAATTAGCCACATGATAAGATTTACCTTAGTTAAGTATTGAGAATACAACACAGTAATGGATAAACATTTCTACTAAAATGTATTCTTTATAATTTAATTTCACACAACTTGGTAATTATAACTTGATAATCCAGAAAAAAAAATCACTCAGAATTTCTGGATTCGGAAGAAAACATGAATTAATTAAAGTGGTAGCTCTGTCAATTATTAGCTGTGCAACTTTGGTCAATTTATTTAACATTTTTGTCCCTTTCTTCCATCATTAGTAAAATGGGGATCATAATGGCATCTATATCATAGACGGTCTGAGGTTTAAGTGATTTGATTATAAGGAACTTTATGAACACTTAATATGTGTTCATTAGCAACACTACCAAAGTTATGTTTATTGACACTAATGTCATCTTCTGAATGCTTAAATTATTTTACTCTCTTTTAAACAAGAAGCAGTTATCAGCAAATTGGTTTTATGTTTTCATTTTTGTCTTTATAGATTTTAGTATCACTGAGTTACTCTAACCCCTGAAAAACTTATTTTTGATAAATGATTAGTGACTACAGTGTCAGAAAAATAAGTTCCAAACTCAAAGTAAACCCTCAGTGAGTTTTATGGAGTTCCTTTATAGTATTTATCATGCAGTAGTTTACTAAAAAATTAACCATAGCATACTTTATATTCAAGAAGTGGGTACTCACCAAGTACCAATTAGGTAAATGAATTTGTAATAGTACATATGCATCATCATATATCAGGATTTGCATTAAATATTGAGGCCTTAGGACACATCAAACAGGGTAGATACCTTAAGTCTGAACATATATAGATATATAATTTCCTATTGTTAATCAGATCTTGCTGCTTATACATCTTGTGCTTTAGAAAGCATCTTTGGCTGGGAAAAGGATCTGAAATTACTGGAGCCAAAAGACAAATGAAATTCAGATGCCAACATCTACTCTGCTGTTCCCACGCTACCAATATTTTTCAAATGGGTGGAACTAACTAATCTTCACACAAGCCCAGCCTTGCCCATCTTTCCTTACTGATTTTCCTCTTGATGTTCATCTTCAACTGATGCCGCACACTCGGAGTGTAGCATGAGGACATGAGGTTCTTTCTCCTCCACACGATCCCCTCCCAAAGGTAATGCAGAGACCCCGCAAGGGTTGATCGTGAGAGTCAGCGGAGCTGCCTAGGAGACACCTAGCATACTAGTGAAACAGGCTTCCAGGAGCGCCCCGAGATCACTGGCAGGTGGACCCAGGAAACCAAGGGGGGGACCTGCCTTGATCTGGGTGGCCCCGTCCAACAGCCTTATAGCCTGGGTAGAGTTAGAGGGAAAATGAAGTCAGTCGGTTTTTGCAAAGCTCCATTCTGCTTGAGCAGGTGTGTCTGCAAGAGAACCCTAACCAACACAGACCTCAACCAGAGAAAACAACTATAGGTGGAGTTCTAAAAGGAAAGACATCTGAAGTGACCCCAGAGTACAAGGAAGAGTTGAAGTTTGCAGAGGTCATTCAATCTTCCTTCTCCTTGTCGTATGTATTAGCACTCATCTCGCTTCCTAGAATATAATGGGCTTTGAGTCGTGGGCCATTTCACATGCACCTTTTTATGCACTGCATTGCTTACCATGTTCACTTTTCATTCTTGTTTATTTTTACGTTCCATCATTTTCAGGCCTAAGAAAGGAGGACATGCAGCAAAGAATGTGGTGGAAGAGACACAAGATGCAGAATAAAAGTGCATGTGGCTGACGTTTTGACAACTAAGAAAAGAATGGAGCAAGGTCCCCTGAGTCAAATGCTATTGAGAAGTTTCCACTGAGGTCAACAACTCTGGGATCGCTTTGGCCCTGAAGAAACGGAGTTTCAGTGGCGAGGGAGGTGGCAGAGATTCTGGGCAAGGAGCTGAGAAGTAGCCACAGCTGGAGAATAGGAGCATCTCTAATCTCTATGGTCACTGACCTTTCTATGTCTAAAGAATGCTCCTCAATACTCTATTTTAAAATATGGAGTACCAATTCCTCAAATAATATTTTTGAAAGACTAGTAGATATGAAAACAATTGCATTTCCTAATGTTCAGTATAGTGTAATGAAGAAATAATTCATTATTATTTTTAATTATAATTATCTCTCCATAGTTTATGAATAAAAATTCTTCCAAATTGGAGATGTGGCATAATAAAACTTGATAAACAACATGCACAATCATCAATATGTTATACAGATGTAAAGAACAATATTAAATGGTCACTTGAATACAGTTTTGTAGGAAAAAAATACTTTTTCAGTATCTATGCAAGCAATCTTTCATCAGGACTATATTTACACCAGACTAACAGAATTTTGTAAAGCTTCCAATAAGCTAAAATTGCATATACGACGTGCATATGGTGTGTAAAATCTACATAGTATTTAAATTTTTACATAATCTTGTTCAATAGAAATGTACGACAAGAAACATATGCAACCTCTCACCTTTCTCTCCTCTGATCAAAAATGTATTTTATTACTTTGTAACAAGGAAAGGGTCAAGCCTCATCAATACTTTCTGAACTGATATGCATGACTTTGACTGATCCTGTCTTCTGCTTATAAATCCCTCTGCAACGAGAGAGGTGTACGACATAAGCCTGAAGATTGTAAACAATATTAAGCGACTAGAAGCTAGAGTTCATACGAACTTGTCATGGAACGGTGGCATATTGGATATTCTTAAATAATAAATAAAGTATAAAGAAGTCCATGGGGAAATGAAACAATCCAGATTGTTAAAACTATCTTAGTTTACTGTCTGCTTTTCCTTCTTTTGATTAAGTCTTAACATGACACATGCATAATTATGTTTCTTTAAAATCTAAGAATTGGGGGCTGGGGATTTAGCTCAGTGATTAGAGCGCTTGCCTTGCAAGCACAAGGGCCTGAGTTCGATCCCCGGCACCACAAAAAAAAAAAAAAAAAAAATCTAAGAATTGAAAAAGAGAAGAGATATTAACCAAGTTCATTTTATAATGAATAATTCAGTGAGTTCCTCAGATCCTAGAACTTATTTATTCTTTATCTTTCACATCACTGTAAAATAAAATCTAGTGGTCAGTCATCTGGTGTTTGATGATTTCTTCCCTTTTTGATGAAAAATATGACAAATGCAAAAGAACCTCAAAAATAATGATAGAATCAAAGATTTTTTGTGTTTCTTTAAAAAGAATAAATTCAAATAAATTTATTTAGTGTTAATAATATCTCTTTATCTTATATTTCTAAACTCATCTTGAACCAATTACATAAGTAATAGGAAAGTAAATGGACTTGACATTCTTGAGAATTCTTCTGATTAAATCTTGGTGGTCCTGACAGACTTTCTTACTTAAAGATTATCTATGCATGTTACTGGCTTCTGTAATTAACAATACTTGGGAATCTCACTATTATACTTACTGCATGGCACTACACAAAACAATGATTTTTTTTTTAAAAGAATTAAGGTCATAAATTCTGTGTCTCTCTAATACACAGAGAAGATAGCAGGAAACTGTGGGTTTGCCCCTTGGTGTCTGAAGCCTTGACTAGAAAGGTATAAAGGCCACAGTGATTTGAATAAATGGACATGAAATTATCTAAAGGTGTCTGGTGATCAGTCCCAGAACCATATCCTGTACTGTGCCCCAAAATCCTCACACAGTCTTTCTCTGGGGTCTGCATTTCCTCACATCACGGTACCCTCAACATAATCCCTATAGCATAACGCCAACTCCAAAGGTAAGTTTCCCAGATAATAAGCCAGAAATTACATTGCTTTTTATGAACCACTCTTACAAGTCATGTTACATTACTTCTGCTCAGCTCAGTTATTTACTAATTAATCATGAGCCAGTCCAGATTCAGGGAGAAAGTAATTGGGTTCCACATCTGGCTGGCAGAGCAGTAATGTTTGGAGAAACATATGGGATGCAAGATATTGTATGGCCATATCCGGGAAATACTATCAACCTCATTTACTTTTACATCAAGTCAGACATGCTTAAATGAAGGTCTCATTCAAGGAAAAGTATGAAAACAAACAACTGGTATTATACATAAGGTATTAAAGTACTACTTACTTCAGCCATAAATGGATAAGAAGACTACTTTAACCTTCTACTCTAGAGACACGGGAGGCTACCTGTAAAACATTTGCTAAAATATAAACAAAAACCAGTTTCACTGTCTGTAGTCCAAAATCCACACCCAAACTAAAAGATGATGAAATGGTGCTCAAAACAAAATGACAGTTAAAATGTGTTTTGTTAACCATTATGCTGAATGGACATCTCAAGTTCATCTGCTGTTTAAGAGTGTAGGACTTCAACAAGACACACACATGCTTGAAATGTAAAATGAAGGCTCCAGGCTTTCATTTGTAAGTTTCTCAGGCAAGTATGTATAGCAGGGTGTTCTATTTATACTCCCATTTCATGGTCTCCTGCTTAGTTTAAACCACTCACGCTTTCTCAGCTAGTCCACTTTTAACTGGTCTCCACGTGCCCCCTTCAATGCCTCCATCTGAGCACATAAAGTAGTTTTCAACCAATCCAATCAGTTCAGCTTTGTGCCCTTCCCTAAAATCTTTTAATGAATTCTCAATTGAGTGATCTTTATTTGAGGTTTTTCTCCCTGGGGCTTGACTTCCTTTCATATGTTCACTTCTTTGTGGACCGTATCCCAATCTCAGATCCACATCTGGTAGTCCATTACTGGAACCTCACTGGCCAAACATTTTGACCATCCATCAATCTCTGAAGTCTACAAATTTTTGTAGCACTCACAACTTGGTATATATTTTCAATCTGTTTGATATTCCCCTGACTCTATAACCTCAAAAGAATGACCAATGGTGTACAAGGTTGGCATAAGTTTTCTTCACATTCTGTGAATCTCTGGCCTTAACAGTCCCCACGCACCATAATATTTTCTGAAATTTCTTTCTCCAGATGGTAAATACCATGAAAATAGTGACAATGTCTTTCCTGACTGCCGTACATACAACTAGAATAATGTCCAGTATATTTAAGAACTCAGTAAACATGTTTTGAAAGAACAGATTTAAAAAAATAGTTTTCAACTTATTTTTCACTTTCTTGATGGTTCATTGGCAGAATTTCCAACATACATTTTTATATAATTATATGCCTTCAGGATGTTTTCCACTTCTTTTCAGAAGCTTTATGTAAGGAGAAAAATAAAAAAAGCACTAGGGCAAATCCCTTTGTGTTGGGAGTAATTGCACATATATTCATCGGTACTAAGATAAATGTTATCACCTGAACAAATGTGCAGTTTTCTCATGCAAACTTTTGCACAAACTTATCAGCCTTTTGCTTTGGAAATGTTTCCTCTCCGTTGTCACTTTCCTTGCTCAGAGTTATTAAATATCTGATCTCTAATGTCATTTTGCACAATCCCAAGCAATCATATGTCTAAGTGCCTTTTCTCTTTACAATGATTAAAATCCATTTTCTAAATGGAGTAGTAAAAGTAAAGCAAACTGGTATTTTCACATGAAGAGAATTTTACGATATTTTCACAAAGGCACAAAAAGCTGGACCTTGAAAATAACTCAGGGTAAAGGGTAAATGATGGGCATGTAATAAGGATTTAATAGCAAAACATGTGACTTCTAAATACACCTGTGAGAGAGAACTAATTCTTGGACTTTAGTAGAGGATGCTGCTTCATTTAGTCGAGTTAACAGAACTACCTTCAGGGTC
The DNA here is from genome assembly GCA_004026905.1 of Hystrix cristata. Classification (NCBI taxonomy): domain Eukaryota; kingdom Metazoa; phylum Chordata; class Mammalia; order Rodentia; family Hystricidae; genus Hystrix; species Hystrix cristata. Next base: position 61,170 of record PVJO010001865.1, read on the forward strand.
TCTGACTAGGGCAAGGTCTAGTCACTACTGGGTAAGCCTGGGTCAGCAAGGGTCACAAAGTGGAAAAGCTAGTGGGCTTTCACCTGACCGAAAGTACTTAGAGGACGTGAGAACCTCCACTTTTAGAGTACATAAGGGACATATTTAACTCAGCAGCTTCTTACAAGAAGGAGATTTAATAATAAAAGTATGTCATACGGATTGATAAAATGAAATGTTAGAGTCAAATGTCTTCCCACTACAGAAGAAAACACAAACGGCTGTACTAGAAGCATTAATACTGCCATTTGAACTAATCACACATTCTCTGTTTATTAAAATGATTTCTATTTCTTAGTGACACCCCTTTGCATTACGGAATGATTCGTTCTTTTGTAGAGTAAGATGGCAATAAGCCAGGTTCTATGTTAAGCTCATTGTTCATAAATTATGTGAAAAACTAGTTAATTCCCTTTAGTTGTTGTACAGACCACAGTTAATTTATAGTTGGTAAAACAGAATGATGGAAATGCTTATATAAACAAGTAATTATTTCTTTATGGTACAAGTTAAAGGAATAATTAACAGTGCAGAAAAATATCACCCCTAATTCAATATTCCTATGATTTTTACAATGCACAAGACAGAACACAGAACTGTTTTTGGATTTCTATTTTCTACAGAATGAGAAAAATTGTTTCCATTTTCCCACTTGTATTTTTATGGCATTTCTTCTGTTATTTTAAACAGTGTATTTATACACTGTTTGCGTGGAGATACTTTGTAAAATAAGTCGATTTTGAGTTAAACCCTTCTTCTAAAGACTTTAACCCAAGATTTATAATATACATCCTGGGCTCTGCACTTTTATAACTGCTAGCTGATCCTGGAAAACTGTAGGATAATCACTGCTCTACTTGTCACTCCTTTTTTTTTTTTTTTAATGGCAATCGCTTCGGAAGTCCCATTATCATCTCTGTGTGGGTAATTCTCTAATCTACATTTCTAGTCTTGATTTCTCAGCAGAGCTTCAAATCAGCTGTTCTAACTCCAGATTGGAATTTTCCACCTGAGTGGCCTGCTGAACTCGAGTTCATGTTTAACAACAACCTCATGGGGAGGTGTTAAAAGAGATACACAGTTTACAGATCAGACGTCTGCGGTCAGCAGATATTTCCGTGTTCTTTTCGCCTTCGCATCTATCTGTTTCTTCTTACTGTGTTTATATCACTCTCCAACACACTCTGGCTTTCATTCCATGTCTTCGCTATCCTCCAGTGTTTTCAATGAAAAGGGAATTTAGAGTATTTTCATTCTAACTCGTTCATGGGCATCAAGCTGGAATTATTTAGTGGTCCTACGTTTTTCAGAAATGCTGTAATAATTATTGATGCTGAACATTGGAATTTGTATTTCTGGAATTGATCGTTATCATTATTGACAAAAGTGACAAAAATTCACCATTCTTGACAAAGGTGTTTAAATACTGATTAGTTTGCATGACCCGGATCAATATGTTTGTCATTTGTTACCCTTGGGGAATTCTACCTCTGAACAGCGAAAAACACTTTGATGGCAGGGCTTGGTGGTGTAGCACAGTGGGAAAACAACTGCTTAACATGCAAAGTGCCCGGATGCAATCGCCAGCACAAAATAAATAAATAAAATATTGCACACTTATACTTCCTCTTAAAATTCAGCTATTTTGATGCATATCTTGTTGTAAGTAAACAAAGCTTTGATAATGAAGCTCTGATATATTATCACATACAAACGTGATAATGCATATGGAAAGGACCTAATAAAGATATAAATCTTTGTATAAAAGGTTAATCATTGGGGCTTTAATCAAACGTAGTGATTATATACAACTGTGATGTTAAAACATGAACGCAATAAATTTCCCAACAACATTTCAAACAAAACATTGTAACTTCTGCACTACAAAGGCCACAAATACAAAGGTGAGATTTAGGAAGGCTCCCATTACCTTTTTCCTCAATCGGTCTAGATTGCCTCATCTGTCTAGACCCATTGTAAACACCTCTTCTCCACAATGTCTTATATGATTCCATAAGGCAAATATATTTTTCAAGCATACAACACAGAATTTAGTTTTTATGCCACTTATTTTATTTTTGAGACAGGGTCTCACTACACAGTTCAGGCTGGCCTTGAACTCACTATGTAGCCCAGGCTAGCCTTAAACTCACAGTGATCCTCCTGCCTCAGCCTCCCTAGTGCTGGGATTACAGGCGTGTGCCACCACGTCTGGATTTATGCCACTTATTTTGTGATAATCCATATTATCATTAAACATTTTAAACTTCCAACTTTGAAGACATTAGTCCCTTCACTATCTAGATACCTGGTGCATGCAGTCAGTGTTCATATTAGCCTTACTGTAACAAAATATGCAGATAGTTAATGTATAAAGAAAAAAGTGTTTACTTTGGATTTGATGTGGAGATTCCTGTGTACAATCAGGTAGCTTTATTGCTTTGGGCATGTGGCGAAGATAGCACATCATGGTGGGGACATGGAGCGAAGCAAACTGTACACAACATAATAAGAAAGCAAAGAGGTAGAGACAGAAGAGGAACAGACCAGGGTCCCAGAATCCTCTCTGAGAGCACTGCTCCAGTGCGCCAAGGACCTCCCATTGGGCCCCACCTCTTAAAGGTTACAGGACCTCCCAATAGCACTGCTCTGGAAGCCAATCATTTAATACAAGGGCCTTTGGATGACACCCAAACAACAGCAATACTCAAATTCCTATCTGACCATCCAAATAAGTTGACTATTTTCACCAGCACTTCAACTGTGTCTCCTTCAATCTCTTTCATTTGGAAGTTACATAAACCTTGGTCAGTCTCAGTGTTGAAATCGGTCTCATAAGTGAACCCAATTGAAAGCTACCCGTGAGAGTGTGGAATAGGCCGAAGGTCAGAGAGTGGTAATTTGAGACAGTGTTTGCACCACCGGCCCGCAGTGAGAAGATCAACTTGATGTCTCAGTGTGCTCTGTCTTCTCTGGTGCTGCTCAGCAGTTACTGCCTTGCACCAGAAACTCTGAATATCAGTTTTTATCTGCTAGATTACCTTTCCATGTTCAGCATGGAACAGAGTTCTCAGGGAGGTTGCTCAATTCCTGCAAGATTGGACTTCACGGGAATCTTTGTCAGTCCCAATTATGAATAAAGGAGAAAGGGCAGGTTGCTACCATGGACAAACAGGTGGAATCAACTCCTCATTCCACCAATCTGTTTCCTACTTCTTCCTCTACAACCCTTCCCCTCGCCCACTAGCCAGTATGAAGAGTCTGTCTACACAGGTGCAATTCCCTTCTACTTATTTGAACCTTGGTTCTTAAAGGTCTTAGAACAGAAAAGATTGTTTTCTCTAATCACACATTCTGATTTTGAGAATGCAATTGAAAATAACATAATTACGTGCTCTAAATGATTTCATTGCATGAATATATATTAAATCATTTAATCCTTAGAAAATATCCGTGTGTTAGATACTAATTATATCTACCTTTTCTGGATAAGGAAATCAAAACACAAATAAGCTAAGAACTTTTCCCAGTGTCACAAAACCTGGGGGCTGGGGATTTAGCTCAGTGATTAGAGTACTTGCCTTGCAAGCACAAGGCCCTGAGTTCGATCCCCGGCACCACAAAAAAAAAAAAAAAAAAAAAAAAAAAAAAAAAAAAAAAAAAAAAAAAAAAAAAAAAAAAAAAAAAAAAAAAAAAAAAAGAATCCAACCAGTGTCACAAAACCGATTTTAAAAATCAAGATAAGGGGCTGAGGATTTAGTTCAGTGGGAGAGTGCTTGCCTAGCAAGCACAAGGCCCTGAGTTCGAACCCTCACACCAAAAAAACAAACAAACAACAACAACAAAAAAATCAAGACAAAAAATCTTGACACTATAGTAAATTATGTTATCTGCAAGTCTTCATTCTTTATTCTCTTACAGTCACATCTAATTCAATTAAAAAAAAAACTGTGTTCGCTTGTCAGGAAAATTTCCAGTGATCAAATTACTTAATTGCAACACAATCCCAAATTCAGCCCCGCACATCCTCCATCCTTTGTATTTTCTACCTAGATTGTATCATCAGATAATACACTACATGATTAACTTATGTATTTTTGTTTATTATTCAACTGAGCAGCCTCAAAGACTGCACTAATAGAATAAAAGTTCTCTGAAAGACTTTGTTTTGACAGGTTTTTTGTTTGGTTTTTACTAATTTGCTCAATTAACTATATGCAGAAAGACAGCACTGCCTAGCACATAAGGAATAAATATTTGTGCATTAACAAGTTAATTACTTGTGTTAATCATTGAATCAGTAAAATAGTATCTTGCACTTATGCTTAGATAAAACATTGTTTAGAGTAACAAAAAAAGCCCCCTAAGATTGTTCCTGTCATGCCTTCACAAAATTCTATCTTTTCTTCTTTAATAACAAAATAATATTTTTTATCCTAGAATTAGGGTAGGAGCTTTTCTGTTGGCGCAGAGCTCTGATTCTTTATGTTGAAAACAACCCCACCTTGTGGAAAGAAGGTAAATTTGCCGAAGTTTAAGCATTTTGGCAGCATTTTGGCAGCATTTTGGCAACTGTATACAAGGCACCTAAATATTTTTGGCCTATTAGGTCTCCTTGTTGATTTCAAATGTGTTATAAGTGCAGTAGGTGGAGGAACTGGAGAAACAGACTGTTTATCATTCCAACAGAGCCACTCCCCAAGGTGATGTTTAAGTGGTACATTTACATGATTTGATTTTTTTTTCTTTTTAATTAAAAAAAAAAAAAGCCTCTGCTGAGGATTTAGATCAGTGGTTAGAGTGCTTGTATTGCAAGCATAAGGCCCTGAGTTCGATCCCCAGGACCAAAAAACAAAACAAAAAACAAAATAAAAAAGTTCCTTTGCCTCATAGTTGTACCAGAGCATTAATTTTGTTTTTAGGTTGTTTCCTTAGAGAAATACCACACTTCCTAATAAAATATACAAAACTTTATGGTGGTACAGCTATACACAGTTATGAGGCTAATCACAGAGTATTACAAAGCAGACAGAAAGATCTGGGTTGATTAGGAAAATCATTCGCTACGTCCTTGGGCCATTAAGACCGAAGAGGAATTTTTCTTAGAAAATGAGTTGTTCTGGATTATATTATACTCTGGGCAGTGACTTTTCACAGCTAAGCTTTTTAAAAAGCATTCTGAGAACACAGTTGTGTCCCGTATGGTGCTAACCATGTTGGAGGCTCCAAGCACAATTTCTTTGATGAACTATGGCATGTGACATATTAAAAATCAAATTTTTGAATTAAGTGAATAAAATGGTTGTGTATTATTCTGAAAAATTATATTTTGGTTTGAAATTATTTGGGTGTTTTGTAGGCATAGAAGTAATGTAATTGATTCATAAAATATTATGAATTTTTTACATAGAATCCTAAATTTTAAAATGTTTTATTTGTAGGCAAATTCTTAGGGAAATTGATTTACCCAATATTCTACTACTTTAAAACAGTTTTAATTTTCTTGTTACTCCTCTAATTTTGTCATACAAAAGTGTTATACATAATTTATCATTCCTAATATTTATGTCTTGATCTCCTTTCTTAAGGTTTAAACTTTCTTTAACATTTTAAGTAGTCATATATCTAAGCAATAGTTCTTTAATTTTAAATATTATTATATAGGCAATAATTTCTCCATTTAAATCAGTTTTGATTTCTCAATGTTATTATCAGAGTATGAGTTATTATTATTTCTATAATTGCATTTTTAGAACAGTTTTTGAATAAGATTTTAAAAAAGATCGCACAAAGAAAGACAAATTATGTCATCTGTAGGAAAATGGAGGCACCTTGAATCCATAATGTTAAGTGAAATAATCAGACACACAAGCTTAAATATCACATAGTTCCTCATATACGAGAAAGCCAAATATAAATAAAGAGCAACATAAAAGATAGCAGGAAGTAGGGAGGTGGGGTATTCTCAAAGTGGAAGGGTATTGGGAGAATCACACAGGGAGGAGGAAGGGAAGGGAAAGGGGACAAAAAAGAGAATTATAATGAATTTTGTACATGTACCTATCCCCAAGAAAGAATGTACACATTATGTACTACAAACATATACTAATAAATTACATTTTAAGAATATAAAAGGATTGTAGATAAGCATATCTCCCATTTAAATCCAAGTGTTCACGAACAGGAACATCTTGGGTACTACGGTTAGTTTTCTCTCATTAACAACTAGTTATTTCATCTTCCTATAAGTTCTCAACAACGTCTGAAGGATGGAAAGATTTATTTTCCTTGTCAGTGCTTATGAAGTAAAGTAGGATTGTAAGGAGTATTAGAGATAACTACTCTTAAATAAAATCCCAAGGCAAGGGGCCAGAGTAGACTTCAACAGCCATTAACACCTAGCATATGTTGTTGAAAATCAGATCAGGTGATGTACATAAAGCAGCTTGAACAATGCCAATTCCTGGCATACAACAAGTACTCGGTAAATGTTAGCTGTAGTCATTACATTTTTACATGTATATTTACTTAAAGACAGAGCTATTCTCCTCAGATCCTGCATTCATCTAAAAAGATTTATATTATTGTTCCTTGATTTTAGAATAATGTAAGATTCTCTGAAACATATCTTCTCCCACAAAATCACTAGAAGTCAACCATAGAGATACTTTATTTCCTTTTTCCACCCATGTTTAAGAAAAACATGAAATTTATCAATCTGACCTATTATAAGTTCCAAAATATAAAGTAAAACAACTATGAGCATTTTTTACATTCCAAGTAAGAGAAGAAAACAAAAGGGATAAAACACTCATCTAAATAATGGCTTACATAAATTCGGGTTTTAGATGTTAAGATAGTTTTAAAGAAAATGAATTCTAAGATATTAGTCACGAACAATATTAGTGTAACATTCAGACTCCATAGTTCCCTAAGCATTATTTAATAAGGTGGAAGAGTGTTAATTTTCTGGTGATAGCATTTCCTGGGGTGAGTGAGGAAACTAAACAGGATAAGAGTCGATCAGGAGTCCAAGATCACAATATGGGTTCTGTTAATTTGCTTTCATGATGCAGTTTAGTTGTTTTTAAAGCTGTCTTCTAATCATCACCAACTACATGCTACCAGACATCACTACGAGATGTAAATAGTACTACGTCTGAATTACATTATTTATAGAAAGAGGAATGAGGGTATAACATTTTAAAAGATGCAATGATAGTATATTCCTAGAAGCCTAAGAGACAAAAAGTTCAGCCATAAAAGTACAAATTACTGAATTACTAAATCAGACCCATCTTGCTACTTATTGAACAATCCACCTTTCCACACTGATTTTTGGCATGATTTAAATAGCAAAAAAATCCTGCTGTTTCATTTTCAGATAACAATTTAAGTAGCAATATAATTACACTGTAGATTTAACAGGAAGGTTTCTGTGACTTACTCTCATGTGCAGCATGACTATAACGTAATGAGTCTACTGTGTCCTATATTGGCTCAGAAGTCCCATAAGACCTTCTCAAGGGGATTCCAGACAGATACGAGTCCTCACATTTTTGGGCAATGTTGCTCAAAAGCAATATACATCAGGAATAAGAGCGTGGATCTGGAACCGAATCATAAGTGTTCATAAACTAGTTCTATCACCGCCCCAGTTGTGATCGATATCGCATTTAGCTCAAGCTGGAAAAAACAATCGAACAGTAGTGGCTGGGGATTTAGCTCAGTGGGAGAACACTTGAGTAGCAAGCACAAGACCCTGAATTTGATCCCCATTAACAAGCCCCCCCCCAAAAAAAAAACTGTAATAGCTTTGTTTTCCTTTCGGCCTCTTAAGAACATGTTTTGAAAAGAAACAGAGAAAATATATGGAAGAAAGAGATAAAAGATGAAGCAGGATCCACAGATGAAATAATTCCAGACTGAGAATAAATGTAGGCAAGACAAGGTGAAGTCAGGGAGGAGAAATATAGCCACTGTTGCCAGGAAGCCACATGAAATTGCCTTTAAAACAGGTGGAACTTTCTTAAGGATGGGTGCCCCAAGTCAGCCAAAGTGGGCTCTAGGCAGACAATGTTCTTCAGAAAACTTTCCGGCCCTCTGCCCACCTGATGTGATTGTTAAGTAGAGCAACCCGGAAATCTTTACAATATAGGCACTGGAGAGGAGCACCTATTCCCCCAGTTTAGACCGATCAGTCTCCATCCCCATGCAGGTGGGCCTTGCTGTTCTGGTTACCTGGGACAGGGCTCAGCCCTCACTTTGTTTTTCCTTGTCACAGAAAATATGTGATTGCACCCTGGCTGCATGTGGCAGTAAGTAACTTGTGTTCTGCCCGGTTACAACATCCATTCCAGGGAAATGGGCTGTTAATCTCTGCACAGGAATATAAGCCAGGCAGAGGAACCCAATTGCATTATACAATTTAAATATTTAGATACTACTGACATTTCTGTCAACCAGTTATATCCACCTTTTGGGGAAAATTTCAGCACAGCACTCAAAAATCACATGGACTATTATACACACATAGCCACTCCCCTGTTGTATCAAAAGTTTGGCAAAATTACCTGTAATTTTTATTTTTTATGTGTGTGTATATATATATATATATATATTTCACACTGCACTACTATATTGTTTTCCTTTTTTAAATTTTAGACATAGAATATGGAATATAAATTATAAATATATATGTATATTTGCCCTCAGGCCTACAAATGCTAGAAGAAAGCCTATTATGATCTTAACTATCTCTCTTTGCTTTATTTTCCTTATCTGTGAAATGGGTATGACAACAACAGAACCCACTGTAGCGTGTTCATGTGAAGATTATGCATGTTAATATAGGTAAAGTGTCTGATCAGTGCCTAGCACCCTGTAAATATTAGACATGTATTTGTTATTTTATGAGCGTTAACTATTTTACGTATTTTATTTATTTGAATCTCTATTTTGAGATAGACATTGTCATTTTATCTAACATACGTGAGTTTGGAAATTGAGACCCAGATAGGTGATCTTACCCCAAAATCACATATGATGTAACAGGAAAAACTGGCATTTATACTGGAATACCAGTGAATCCAGATCTGGCCATACTTACTATTGTAGCATTATCAGCCCTCAGCACTGCCAATTTGATGGTAAATCCTCCTATAGAATGTGTTAATTTAAATCATTAATTTGTAACAAGGTCCCTGTTTCACACTCATATTTAAATATGTTGCATATTGTAGGTCAATATATGACACAAGGCAATAAATCGAAAGGCTTTATTGAGAATTTTGATTATGCCATTAATTATTAAGTGCCCCTGGGAAACAAAGCTCATTCATATTTTCTATGTGAATTAAGGCAAAAAGTATACCAAGCCTTAACTCCTGAGAAACAAGATGAGAAAGAAAATTAAGACAATAATTAGGTTAGGGTTTATTCTATGAAATCCACATGGATAAGCATTTAAGAAATATAAATTAAATAAGAAAACAGCATATTCTCAAGGAGATAACAGTCTAGAACCGGATACAAATTTGAGGAAGCCAGGGATAAACGTACTTCTCTTTTCTGACTTTTTCCTTTACCTTCCTCATCATGAGTCTAAAAAAATGTTGTTTATATTGGTCAAGATTGGGAACATTAATCTGCCAAATTTGGGAACACTATTATCCATGACCCCTGTTGAATAAAGGCACCTGAGCTCAAACTTGTATGCTGGCTATGGCTTTCACTTCTATCTCATCCACTCTTACAACTAAAGAGTAAAAGCCAAATTTAATGAGAAACATGGTTAACCATTTTATTTATTCACTCTTTTGTAGGCCCACAACATGGTCTAAGTTCTGATCACTCCGAAGGTGACTCACGTGACTTTCACAATCTGATGTTTTGATTGGGACTGAAAGGCTAAGACAGACTCACTTATGGGCTCAAAGCTTTCTGTGGGCTGTAGGCTGCGCTATGCATCTGTGGCAGGCATGCCACAGCATTCTCAAACCTCAGCAGAATTCCAAGAGAATGAGAGCAGAATCCCACCTATTCGTCAAAGCTCAGATTAGAACTCCAGCAATTCCTTTCTGCATCACTCTATTGGTCAAACAAACAAACAAAAGCTAAAAATTTTTAACTCTTGATAGAAGACGATGCAAAGAATTTGTGGTCATTCTGTTCTGAACTCATGAAGCCACCTTTTTTTTGGGGGGGGGGGCTGGGGATCTAACTTGCGCCCTTATACTTGCTAGGCAAGTGATCTACCACTGAGCTAAATCCCCAACCCCTCAAAGTCACGGTTTGAGGGTGTTGTGGTCTGAATGTTTGTGACCTACTAAAATTCACTGCTAAAATCTAATCTACAATGTGAAGGTATTTGAAGGTGGTGCGGTCGTAGGTGTGGAGTGGTCTGGAGCAGGTTTATACTTACTCACAACGAGCTAATGCATCACTTTCCACCATGTACAGCTAGAAGGGGAATTGGGCTGTATGCAACCCAGAAGAAATCTCTCACCAGAACCCCACCATGGTGGCACCCTGATCTACACTTCCACCCTCCAGAGCTGTGAAAATAATATTTCTTTTTTAAGCCTCCCAGTTCAGTAGCTTCAACTGCCTAAGAGAGATAGATCTGTTTCCACCTCTCTTCTTATGGAACTGCCTTTTCTTTCTCCCAATTATGATTTTAAAATGTAATGGGAAGGCCATGGAACTCATAGAGTCCTTCTAACTTGGTCATCTCACTGATTCTACAAATACTAGGCTTCTTCAACCGAATCACTGCAGATTCAGGACAGTTCTGATTGTAAGTTTTGTTGCCAAGTAACACTACAAATGAGTGGACATAATGAAAGAAAACAACCATAAAGAGAAATGGGTGCAAAAAGAATTAATGTGAATATCCTGAGAACTAAGATCAGTACTATTTAATTCATTTAAATGTTAATGAAGTTAACATGGTCAATGAATATTTGGGTATCAATTTCATTTTTAGGCACTAAGTGAAGAATGTCTGGTATATTCTAGTTAGGGATTTTCTCAAAAGTGTTTTTTGAATGGGAGAATCTAAATTTACAATTTACAGTGCTAGTCAGAGGGAAACAATCTGAAATTATTCTGTAGAAATTATTGCACAAAAAGGCTGTTAAGTATCTTGTAATAGGTAGCCTGAGATATGTTTTCAAGCTGAATTTTTTGAATAATATTTTAAAAGAGCCCAGCATTTCTTTCTTAAATTTTTTATTATAAGTTTTAATTTTAAAATGGTTCCTGCTCATTAATATTCAACAAGGATTCTTTTTGCTTGAACTAGTCTACTAGCAAACTCATGTCCAAACAAAATTATCTTTTTTTCCCTCAACCACAGGTTTGCCAATATAGTTTTAAAAGTCTAGATTAAAAATCCTAACACAAAATAAAAAAACGTATGTATATGTTCATGTGTTTCTATTGAACCATTTCCTCAACAAAATCCTCATGAATTCTTTGCAATATTATGTTGTTACAATTTGGCAAGCATCCTTAAGACTCTTACCACGGACAAGGAAACCAACCCAGGCTTGTCAGATCAACCTCAGTGAGATAAATGAGCATTTTATTTAGCACCTGCAACATTTTGCTAGACCAGGAACGTGTTTCTCATTCTGTGTCTGGTAGAAACAAAACGGGAAAAACAGAAACAAAAATTCATGTCAGTGGGAGCCAGCTATGGCACACGTTTAATCTACTCACATTTTACAGGGCAATGTCGTTAGAGAAAATAAAACTTAATAATCAAAGAGTAGAGGATGTGATCCAGAATAACATTGGGTGTTTAACAGGCACCACTTATTTAAACCCCTGCATTAGCTTTATACAAGGTTCTCATCAAATTTATCACATTAACTCTCTAAGGCCATCGCTGTAAATTTGGAGGAAATTTCAAACTTTCTGGTACACAAATTAGAAGTCTGTAAGGACAGGATTTGAGCTGGTTCATTTCCAAATTCTCTATTTACTAGCTGTGAAACATCAGGTAATTTACTTAACCTCTCTGTTCCTCAGTTTCCTTAGCTGCAAAGTGCAAATGGAAATAGTGCCTTCCTCGTAGGGTTGTATTATAAAGTACTGATTAATACAGTAATACCTTGGTTCACAAATTCAGTTGGCAAACAGAAGCATTACACAAAATTTTGCTTCCATTTGCAAACTCTGCATCGGGTTAGGAACGTGACTGCAGCGCTCTTCCCCACATGAACAAAAATGTGGCCATCTTCTCCAGAATCATGGAACTAATTAAGTTTGTGAACCAAGGTACTTCTGTACTATCATTTAATAATTAAATGTGTCTTAAAGATCCTAATTTTACTCTTGAAAGATTTTCTCAAATACTCCATTGTACCAGACATTACACAAATCATGTTCAATTTTTGTAAACATCTAAGAGAGCACTAAGATCTTCTGCCTCTTGGCCTTGCCAGTCCATGGACTTTTAATTTATTTCTGGCTTCGTGGTTTTTTTCATAGCTCTTATCTAAATCAGAAGTTAGCAAATTATATTCAGTGGTCAAAATCTAACCCAAGACCTGTTTTAGTAAATACAAGGATTGTTTAGATTGTTTAAATTGCTGAACATAAAATTTTAAAAATATTGGGGGTTATTTTTAACTTTTAAAAATATGTCAACTGTATCTTTGGACTAGTAACATAATTATATACCCTCTTCACCTCTCTTGTGATGCCAAAAGAAAGTACTGATTTCAAACTCAAATTCCCACCCCTCTGAGATACCCACATAGGATATATACTACGAATCACGACAATATTCTGCTAACTGGCCTCCCTGCTTCCAAGCTATTTCTAGTCTCTACACCATATTGCAGAGTGATCTTTTGGAAATAAAAAAAGTATTGCTTTCATCCTCTGATTAAAATTCTTCATTACTTTTTCATCTCTTTAGCAAAGATACAATCTGCAGTTGAAGATCCCAAATTATATGACTTTTGTTTTTAGTTTCTTCCATTACCTAAACCCAAATTCCTTAAATTCTTTCAGTGATGGATTGATTGCAAGACTGATATACCCAGTTTTCCATACTTCTTTTTTTGTCTCTTTTTACTTACGTTTGTTAATATAGTTCTACACTGACTTTGTATTTAGTCATGTGACTTTTCAGCCAATGAAACAATATTAAATTTTATGTCAAAAACCCTAAGAAAAGTGTTTGCACATTTCATTTTTCAGTTTTAGAACATTGTGAATATGCTCAGGTCTAACAACTACAGACTGAACGACATAGATTAAGATGTTTGTCCTACAAGCAGTATATCAGCCGACAGCAAAAAAAAGTCATCACACATAAGACTGTATCCTAAGGAGAGATTAAAAAAAAATTACCAGATAGCAATACCAACATCATTTATGCACATATAAGCATTGGCAAGTCATTATCATCTAAAGGTCGGAGTTGGACAGGAAGAATTATTGTGTAGGAGGTAACTGACAGTGAAATTGGCACTGGATATAGTGTTTCCACAGCAACAAACAAAAATATGTTGCATTAGGTTTGAGAATGGGTATCACAAAAAGACTAGAAAAGCAGTGAAGATCTGCTAGAAATCACACTCTGGCTAAACAATAGGCAAAACTGTGACTTGCAATGCATCAGAAGAGGTTATACTGTTCTAATAAAATGTTAGAATTCAACCACAAGTTTTCCATTCAGAAAGCGCAAAGTGTCATATGGCTTTTATATATTCTATATGAGATAGCCAAACCAGCAATTTCCGAGATGTACCATACTGTTGCTTCGTACCTCCAGATCTCCGATGAGAAAACAACTCTCAACGTAAAATTCATTACAAACCAACAGGGACTCCCTAATTTGTCAAAAGGATTTCCTAAATCAAATATTATTGAGTTAGCCTACAGAAAAAAAGCATATCTCAAACACAAAGTTTAGTGTGACCCTTTAACCATGGAATGAAGTCGTTTTCAATTCATAGGAAACACAAGAAATTTTGAGGACAACATTGGTGAAGGTTACATATATCATAAAAGACATATATACATTTCAAGTGAAATAAGAGTTTGGAACCCCACTTTTATATGCATTGGAAAGAGGTTGAGAAAGTAGTTGAAAAGGAATATTTTCCAATGACTTTCAATAAGTTAAAATAAAAGGAAGACATTGGACCAAGAAGGACATCCTAGCATGAAGAGGCATGAGTGTAAAAATACTGGACTATGTAGTCCACATTGAGGAAACACTGGAGAAGAAGGAGCCTCTAAAAAGAACAGAAACTGGGCATTATGATGTCGATCAAGAATGGCCACCAAAATGTTCATGTCCCCAGAGCTAGGACTTTCGGAAGGTGATTAGATCACCTTTGCTTTGAAAGGAGAGTCCCAGACCACCCTGGCCAAGAAAGGGTGCCTAGGGAATTGGTTCTAGGGAGTGCTCAAGTATCCCAGCATTCAGAAGCCTCCACAGCCAGGCACATGAGGATCTAGCTAGTGCTCAGACCGGTAGGAGACTGTAGCACCATCCATGTGTACTTATTTTACAGGCATACAGAATGCAAGAGTCGGGGGTCTAGACATCGATGGAGCAGACATAGAGGAGCCTGTTGAGGAGCATAAGGAGGAGCTGATGACGGAAGAACTTGCTGAGCTCTGGAGTGAGCAGCAGAAAGCGCCTGTTGAAAGGCATTCTGCTGAGGAAGAGGAAGACATGGAGGAGGTTCGCAGTGATGTGAGAACATCCATTATGAAATGAGTGCCGGGATTGCTTTGAGAAGCACCAGCCCAACATAAGGGTTATGAAGAGGGTGTTGAATCTGATGAACAATAATGTGGTCTCTCATTTCTGGAGGGTTAGGCAGCACAGGAAAAACCAAGTGACATTAGAGAGATTTTTAGCCAAAATTGACGGTGCAACTAAAAGACAAAGAAGAGAGAAAACCCCTGAAGATCTCCCTGGTGTCTTTATGGAGAGGGACTCTCCCTCAGGACAGTAACTTCCTTGCCATCCACCTTCCTGTCCTCCACGCCAGAAAATGCTTCAAGCAAGGTTACTGTTCCCTCTCTGTACTGCACTGTACTCTACTTCGTTTCACATTCTTGTGGTTAAAAAATACACGTGGTTCAGCATGGATTAACTTTATTATCATTGAAGCTTATGGGAAAATTTGACTAGGTTTGCAACCAAAATCAGTTCACGACCAGAATCATGGAACAAATTGAGTTCATGAACCAAGGTACCACTGTATAAGATTTCAGTATGAACAAAATTCTTTTTAGTTGAGATTCTCTTCAGAGAATAGCACAATATGATATCCAGCACCTAGTATAAGTGATCTCGATGCCAACTTTGACTTTGACTTATTCTTGTACTCACTCAACACAGTCTTAAAACACACAAATCAAGAATTTCCTGTAAGGGAAATCTCAAACTATAGTTAATAGAATTTGCTCTATCTCATTAAATACTGTAGAAGCATTCATCCATCACTTGCTAAAGGAGAGACATCCATACTTGGGTATTCTTTAAGAAATGTAATTAATATAGTTGCTAATGAGATGAGCAATCAAGTGATGATATCATAGGAAGAAAATGAAGTAATATTTTTACCAACAGCGACAAACTATCAGGCATGTTTTCCCAATGAAAGATTTGCATTGCTGAAAAACAAAAGTAAAAATACAAGCACAGATACTTAAGTACACAGTTTCTAGGTTTTTCTTTTAGATTACAGACTTCACCTGAACGTCAACTCTCACATCTGAAATTGCACTGTTCATTTTCTTTATCTTGCATTTGGCATTCAGATTGTAGTTATATTTGGACACATCTTACATCACATACAACAGGCTGTGTTCTTTGAAGGACAAGTGCATATTTAAACTATTGTATTCTTTGTTATTCTAGTACCCCACACACCTGAGACACTCAGCTAGAGTCAGTTAAGATAGCTGTATGAATATAATTAGTCTTTTATATTATTATTATTATTATTATTATTATTATTATTATTATTTATTTTTTTTTTGGTGGTCCTGGGGATCGAACTCAGGGCCTTGTGCTTGCGGGGCAAGCACTCTAACCACTGAGCTAAATCCTCAGCCCATTCTTTTATATTATTATAGTTAGATTCTCTTCAGGAAAATTGGCATAGGGCAATGATTTAGAAAAAGCATTGGTCTCACTCAGACTTCATTTAATGTTATTGTCTTTAGGTTTTAATTTACGCTTATCTCTTCTCTATGCTTTAGTTTCTTTATCTTCAAAATAAATTTAATAAAGGAATTATTTTACATATTTTTACATGTTATTTTACATTATTTTAATAAAGGAATTATTTTAAAACGAATGAAATTTTAACTACAGTTAAGTCCCTGACTTATGAACATTCGAGTTGCAGACTTTCACAGATATGAATGAACCTCACACTACAAATGTTCACAGATGCGAATAAATCATGGAAGTAGCTTATACAACATGTCTGCCGGCCATTGTCACAGTTATGCTGCTGTGTGCTTACTGTACAGTACAGTAGTGTAAAACTGTACCATGCTCAGAACCCAGAAGCAAGACAAAAAGCAGCGGTCTTGTGGAGAAAGCATAAAGCAACAACAACCATGGAAACATAAATGGAAATAATTGAGAGGTTGGACCGAGGCAAAAGGACGGTAGATGTCGCTCATTCTTATAACATGAATCATTTAATCATTGATACAATTCTAAAGAACGAGGACAAGACAATGGAACATGTGAAGGTTTTTATGCTTTACATTGTATATTTGTGTCAAACATTTATAAGACTTACTTTGTTGGACTTACAAATAAATCCAGCTTACAAATGTCCTCCCAGAATAGAACTCATTGCTAAGTCAGGGACTTACTGTATTATGTTTAATTTAATTCAGGCTAGATTTATTTTTAGCAACTTCTGTTTAAAAGTAAAATAACATTGGAGACTACACAGATTAAGGATATTAATCATAATTGGCAATTATTTTTTTAAATGTGTGGTTGTGATACAGAATAGGGTGATAGCTGATTCATATTTTGTTAAAACACACTGCGATGGAAAAGATTAACTGTCAACTCAATTGGTTTAAGATCCACCTAGGAGATTAGTAAAGCCCACTTCTGAGTGTATCTGGTGGATAATGGAGGTATGACACTGGGGTCTCTATCCAATCTCTCTGGATCTACGCTCAAGCTCTGCTTCCTGGAAGACATGAAATAAAGAAGCTCCCACCATGATGTTCCTGCCAGCTGATCATGGACTGAATGTTCTGAAATCATGAATCAAATAAAACTCTCTTCCTTTAAATTTTGTGTGTAGGGTGTTTTGATCTAAAGCTGATTAATACAGGGAGGGGAGAAGAAGGAAGGAAGTGAAAGGCCCAATGATTCATCATTAACAACTTGCTAAAGAAGACAATCCCTTGGCTATCACAGCAATTTTTTGCAACAACCAGTTAAATACTCCAACAGCTGGGTTAGATGTGTTACTAATTCTATTTCAATTATGAGAGATTATTTATAACTGGCAAAAACATAAGTTGCAGCATCAGCTTCAGTAACCTGATGCTCATCACAGAAAAGCCAAATGAGTAATTGATACACTCTAAATTTTCCAAATTTCTTGCAATGAGCGCTGTAATTTGCTTACAGGTGTAACATGCTGCCAATAATTGGCCTGGTTTGAATGTTGCAGCCCAGCATCTGCTAATAACATTCCTTCCTGCTAATTAGAATTATTAGAGCTCTTTTTACGTAGTCAATTTCTAATTTCAGTCCGTTGGCTGTTCAAAGCTGTTTGTGTAATTATGATTGTTGTTCTCCGATCATGGATTGTCTCAGGAATGAATGGGGCAAAAAATTGAATGATGCTATTAGGTCACCATAAAATGGAGATGTTAAAGACAGGAAATCAGTTTAAATATATTTCAATGAGTATGCATACCCACACCTATATCAGGATATATATTAAACATTAAAGGCAAATAGGGCATGTATGCATTTAATTGAATAAACATTTATTTGCAATGTTTATATACTACATAATCTTCTTCCTATAAAACAGAGAAAATATCAATCCACATGCTTGAATTTAAATGTTTTCCAAAATATTTCAGAATTTTATTGCTTATTTTTAAGCCCTTTTTTGTGTCATGTTTTTGTTTGGGAGAAGTTATTTTACTTTAAGTTTGTTTCCTTTTAATTTAGGGAACACTTATTAAAACAAAAGATTTTATTATTTTGGGCTCAGTCCCATCTCTTGCACAGCCACAATCTGGCCTCAAACACATGAGTCAAATCGCTGCAATGTGTTGTGATAGACTCATATCAGTCATAATGACACTAATTACTGCTAATGAGCATGTGATAGGAGAATCAATATGTCGAAGTTTAAATAAAGTAAATGTGCTTCAAAATTGTTTTTTCATAATGATCATATAAGTGTATCAATTTTATTAATGAGTGACTACCTGGGTAGATCTATCTCATTGGAAGAGTACTAATTTTACATTATTCTATCAGTAAATGTAAGGATTTGAGCCAGAATAAATCGATCTGAAATTCTTTTTTAACTATGTGGTACTGACCTTCAAAATCTGACACTGAGTCCCCTTATTTGTAGTGTGGAGTTCCTAGAACCTCCCTCATACCCTTGTAAGGAACAGAGTGGGCACGTGTCAGGTTCCTAGCAGAAATGACTGAGAAAGAGTAGGTGCCAAAGAAAAAGTCCTTTCTCAAATGCTGAGTTGACACCTAGGAAAGAGTACCAGAAATTTCAGAAAACAAGGTATGTGAAGACCTAGAACTTGGTTTGACTGACTTCATTCATAAAATACCCCTGACGTTGAATACCCAAAAGAGTGAATAAAGTAAATTTAACTATATTCACCAACACTGCTCCTTTGATTTTATAATTAGATGCACTTCAGTCACCTTCCTTGTGCTTTTAATTAACTCACTAATAGGAATCAAAATATTGATGAGTGCTTGGTATGTGGTAAATGTACTGTGTACATTAGTTATCCTTTATAACAAATTTGTGTTTTTTTTTAAATTTACTATAGCTATTTTTAAGTAATGTAAAAGATACACAGGTAAGCTAAATAACTGGAATACTTTAATAAACTAGCAGAGCTATAACTAAAATTCTAAAAATCCAACTTTAAAGTTATGAGATAGCAAAGAAAAAAAACCCAGAAAACATAACTATATAAAAAAGCATGACATGGAACCATCTTAGACATTAGACCATAGAAGATTCTGATAATAAATAAATAAATAAAAGAAATAAATTCTGGAGACAGAATTTTGGAACATTTGCTTAGTATTTAGGATACGTGCAAGGAATAAAAAGGAGATTAAGCCGGACCTGTACATGAGATTTGAAATGCAGAGGCTTTTATACCAGGAAAATGAAACATTTTGCATTCTTTGACATTCCTCGTACATCAAGTACTACATGAGTGCTCTGACATTGACTGTAATAGTAGTGAAATTGTTTTTCTCAAAGTAGATGAAATATCCCAAAATTCTCATGTTGATGTTATAACTAATGACTCAATGAACATATATGGACTACTTTAGGGAGACAGAAAGATTACAGAAGCAGCACCCATGACTAAGTAATTGTGCTAGAAAAGAGAAGACATTCCATACTAAACAGCCTACTTAGCCTAGTAGAACCTAGTGCTAGCCAGTCAAATTCAAGATCATGTTCTATCACCTCATCCCCTTCCACGTCTCTGGCAGATATCACTGATCAGAGTTGGCCCTTGTTTCCCCCATAGCACTCATAGTGATTCGACTCCTTTGAGCCCAGTGAGACAGGAAGCCACTACCAACAGATACAGGTTGATGTGGGGTAACATCTCATGACTGTCCTGAGCAGGTAATATTTAATTTAAAAAATATTTTTTGAAAAGTACCATAGTAACACCAGTCCATTCTTGTATTAAAACTCACCAAAAAATAGGGTCTTTATCAGGTTACAGAGAATTCAAGAAAGGATAAAATCAATGTTAATTAGTTACCAGAGAAAAGCACAACATAACTGAATATGTTTTGCAAAAGTTAGTTTTGTATTGTTTATAAAATATACAAACCATTCCTGTAAGTAGAGATGATATTAAAAATATGAAAAAATAAAGAAATTGAGGGAAATTTATAAGCAGAAATCCATGCACTTTAAGTTTATAACATTAAATATCAATAGTTAGAAGAGTAAGATTTTTTTTTTCTGAATTTTCCTGCTCATCCAATATTTTATCCAATTGGGTATAAACAAGAAATCTCTATAACTTTAGTATACAATGACATGGTCAAAGAACAGAAATCTGCAGTGCCACAGAATTCTATGACTGAAAGGAAACAGTGATCACACCCAATAAGACCTCGCTGAACACTCTGTTTAGAGATCTATGCCAGTGAGTACATAACACATCTCTCAGCATGCACATCAGAAAGGGACCTTCTAGGAACAAGAGTAAGACGTTTAAAATCTAGGCCAAACTGCTTTGACACTAAGCCTTCTCCGTGTGGACGTCGAGATGTGAAAGAGCTGAAAACCTAAATCCAAGTACTGGCCATTATTGCTATAGCCTTGAAAAAAGTGTTTAACCTTTCTGAATTCAATTTTCCCATCTACAAACTATTGTTAACACACTGATTTGGTCTGGATATGTTCAAGATTAAATAAAAAGCATAGTTAAATTGCCTCACATGATTCCTAGCATATAAGTGAACCTCAATAAACATTCAAATCTACTATGGAATTGTACCTCCTCACTCACAAATTTTAGCAGGACTGAAGCTAGAATTTAATGTGGACTGGGGAGATAACTGCTTTTCAACTGGCTTCCTGTCTGGGGTAGATGAGTATCAAAGGGAAATGACAAAAGATGGAATTCTGTACAGAAGCCTAGTAGCACTTATTCCTCAAAAAAAAAACTATTGATTTTATATTTGAATCAGCTCACTTCAGCAAGAGAACGGATAAAAACAAATATGATTCTTAATAAGGTTATCAGAGGAAAAAACAATGGGAGAGCTTTTCTCCCCACTAGAAGTATCCAAGATAAAATAGACGGTTACCTTCATTTCTGCACAGCAAAATCAGCATTATGCAGCCTATTCGAACTAACTCCCCTGTCAACCGTATTTACCAGGCAAAGTTCAGTGCTGGTGTGTGAAAATGCTTTGAGAAGAAAGAGTCCTTTACACATGGATCAACCTCACTACAGTCACACCTTCTCGGAGCCACTTCCACAAGGCTCTGACTGGGAAGATTTGGGTTGGAAAATATGTCAATATGGGGACCTCTGAGCTCAGCGGTGGGGAAGGAGAGACAATTTAGGACTCGGCACGCCGCACGTCCTTTCATATGCATGTAATGTCTGATGTACTGTTGAGAAGAAATGCCCGTAAAGGACTTCTTCACTGTTGCAGAGAAGAATATAAAAAATTCATCAATCTCCTGAAATAGTTAATAGTGTTTTCCTCCCTTTTTGGAAAGCTGTGTGGGAATATTTTAAATACATGGCTTCTGCAGAATATTATGTATATGTCAATGTGTGTTATATGACACGTGTACATAGTGTAGCATTCTGAATATCACATGATGCAATGGGGATGCTTACTTGTATTGTGTATTAGTGAAAGACATAAGAAATAAGCAAGCCTTCTATCAGACAGTCCTTCATTATTGCAATAAGCCAAGTACCTACATTATAGTATAAGATATCAGTGTAAAAAACAGTAACATTGCACATTTTGAGCAAAACCACTCCAGCATTAAATCCACATTATTACTGAGTTTATTCTAGATCATAACTCTTTCTACTTTCCCAAACATATTATGTAAGAGAAAGCACAGAAAAGATGATTTTAAAACTCAGGAAATTCCTTATTTTTAACTGTAATAGCCACAATCATCAATCACATAAACCATAAAGGGTTGATTTTTTTTTTTTTTTGGCAGGGCGGGTGCTGGGGCTCAAACTCAGGGCCTTGTGCTTGCTAGGCAAGCACTTTACCACTGAGCTAAATTCCCAAACCCAAACAGTGTTAATTTCTAACTAGAGACTCCAAAAGGAATAAATATGAGTTAGCTTCTAAATTAACAATAATCCTCCAATACAGTGTATGCTCTATGGATGTAACTCATATTTTCATAGGGAGAAGATTTGTAGCTTATAAATGATTCGTGGAAATTTGATTCCCATTAAATATAAAACAAAATATGTGTATTCCCTGAGTGTATCTTAAATCTAAAAATGTACTTCTATAAAAATGTGAATTATCAAAAGTTATGTATGGTACAGTAGTTTAAGGTCTTCATTTTCCATGGGTTTTAGTAATGACAGTAACAAAAAATATATACTGGAGTATAAAAACATGTTTTCCCTGGGGTTAATTTTGAACAAAAACCAGAGCATAATAATTTAGACAAAGGAATATAAAGTTTTATTGCAAACACACCTATTTTATGCTAATTAATAATGCAAAAGTATTAACTTTTGCTCAAAAATACATTGGTACTCAATCTTATGGATTTTACTTTTAGAGACAACAAACTTTCATCTTAAGCAATGTGTCTCAAACTAAGTCTTAGGTTTGGTTACACTAAATTTTATACAAGACTTTATTTATATGTAATTGGATAGGTTCAACACAGTAAAAATTTCCCTGAAAACTCAGGATATGTCTGATTATCTCCTATAGTATAGTTAGTGTGGAGGTGAACAGTCTCAGGCCTTTAGTTTGTACCACTTTCTCATTTTCCCTCTTGGGAACAAGGATAATTAAATCCAATAGCTTCATGATTTCAGTGGGTAGCTTCATGGTCAGGGTCTCCTAGATTTATCTGTTCCTGGGCACACCACGTTCTTTCACATCCATTCTTCAAGTATGTCATGAACGGTCTGACTCAATAAACCCAGACTACCTCTCTCTTCCAGAATGTCTCACTGCAATGGATTGAATAAATCAATAAAGTTGTATGTTCCAACTTTGGAATTTGGGAAAGAGAAACAAACCTTCCCATGTTCTCTAATCTAGTACAGCCAGTGATCAAGCTCTTATTTCTCCCCATTAGACTTATTTCTTCAAAATGTTTCTTTATCAGCTACCCCTATGTCATACAAGAAAGATAAGTGGCTCCTCAAAACAAATTTCTAACAAAAGCTTACATACAAGAAGCTTATTGGTGGGATAGGTGGTGGGGATCAAACTCAGGGCCCCGTGCTTGCTAGGCAAGCGCTCTACCACATGAGCTAAACCCTCAAGTGCCAAGAAGCTTATTTACAAAGTATTTGTTCTGAAATTTTGAAGAAAAAGAAATAAAAAAAATCAGCCTGCTTAGCATGATCTTGATAGCCGAGGTATCAAGATAGCCGAGGTATCAGATATCCTGGGTGAAAAGCATGTTAGAATAATTGCAAATATTTTTGCCCATCATCTCTAGAAAGCTTAGTGTTGGAAAAGACACTGAATATTAACCACATCATTAATATAAGGTCAGGACATATGGGCCATCAGTGCGCTGGCACGGCAACAGACTTACAGCTTCTAACAATTACAGTGGCATTGAAAACAGTCAACAAAATTATTTGAAGTCCACAACCCTCTTGTAGAGCTGGCCAGGCAGCTCTTTCAAATGATCTTAGAATTTAGATTAGTTACCATCCTCAGGGCAAGGGGTTGAGCCAAAGGTAACTCAATTTCTACACAATGTTCACTCCATGTTAGAGAAAAATGTTTAATCAAATTTCCCTTGTTTCAAAGAGGCTCAAAAGAAAGGACTTTTGAATTAGGGGGAAAAAAAAGTTAACTAATGAGAGATAAAATCAGTAAACCAGAAGAAACTTTTACCTCCTAAGTGGAATATAACCATAAAATCCATCTATTTTGAAGAAATTAATGCCTCTTCCCATAAAAGTTTGTTAAATAACTGATGCATACGAATGTTTCACAGCCCAATCACCAGCATCTATTATGTGATGTTTAACATGAAACATTAAGGAATATGACTAACAAGAGCCCCACAAACTGATGTTTTGAAACAGTTCAGTTCATTTCAATAGATGAAACATTTACAGTAATGTAGGTAACAGTATAAACTCAGAGCACTTCCAGGCAGTTATTTTTGTCCAAATGACATCTACTTTTGCTTTTAACTGTAAAATATAACAAGCTCTAAAATTTAAAAGGGAAGAAAAGCATATTTAAATACTACTTTTGTTTTTAACTTCAAAATATAATAAGCTCTAAAATTTAAAAGGGAAGAAAAAGCATATTTAAATACTACTGAATTAAATTACCTAGATATTGTAGATAATTAATCAAATGCACCTGATATTGGTTAAAGTGGTTATGGTGAAGCAGAGCAAAAAACACCAATTTCTGAAGTGGATACTTTGAGGATTGGTAAGTGGAAGGAAAGGTACAGAAAGAACTTCCAAGGAAAATGATCAAGGAATGAGTCGGTATAAAGTATCAATGGTGGCCACTGGAATGAAGCATAGGAAGTGGCCTTAGCTGACATTTAAAAATATTATCAGGGCTGGGGATTTAGCTCAGTGGTTAGAGTGCTTGGCCCACAAGCACAAGACCCTGAGTTTGATCCCCAGCACAAAAGAAAAAAAAAAAAATCAACTGAATCAAATCTGTTACATAGATAATATATTTATTGGGACACTGGGGAGGTGAAGTGTAGTAAAAATATTTGACTGAGGTTATCTGATAGAGTAAGCTACCTAAAGATTGTCTCAGACCAATGACTAGAAAGGAAGTCACTGTCTGATTCAGTTTCCTCTTAGGTGATAGACCCTGACTTGTAGTTTCTAAAAGACAAATCAGAATGTGCAAGCAATTTAGTAGAGTCTACTCAATATCAAATTAACATTGTAATTTCATTTCTATTGTGGATTCATGGCTTTTCTGATTTCATCTTAAATTTTATTATGGATACTCATATCTCTAGATCATCTGGATAGGAATTTGAATTCAAGGTTTAGCTGTTGAAGGAAACCTACAGTACTTTTTGCTGAATTTTCACATTATTATCCACAAGAGGACTCATTGTGGCTACTATGACTAATTGTTTATATCTTCATTCCTTGGATTAGAATAAAATTGCCTCTGTTGTGACTGACCTTCTAGACAGGCTACAACATTGACTCTCACTTTTTATTTTGGATCTTTTTGATAGCCTACTTTTTTTAGTATCTAATACAAAATAGTTTTCCGATGAAGGTGCAAAATTAATCATTTTGTATAGAGATGGACTTCGACACAAAAATAGGTTTGGATCTCATCAAAACTCAAAGAGTTAGATTTAAATGTCACATCCAAGTTCAATGAGAAATATTATATTTGTTGAATAATCTTAGCTGGTCACAATATGATTGCAAAATACTGTTTTGTCTACCAGTCGGTCTGAACCAGCAGTATACATGTAGTCTATTTCCTGCCCCTCTTCCTTGCCCTTGGAGGACCACCTCTGTGTTATTTATTTGGGTGTAGCTTCAATCTTCTTCATGCTACTAAACATACATACTCAATCTCCCCTCCAGTTTCATGTATGTGGATGTGTTTCAGGCTTTCCAGTCCTATCAGCTGTCCACCACTTTCATAATTCTTACAATTGGTGAGCAAATGACCCAAGCACAGTTTTGTTTTTTTTTTTTTTTAAAGACAGATGTGAGATATTTAGGAGGAAGAAGTATTCTATTTTCCTTCCAAAGTTACTACGACATGACCTATTTGTGGAGCTACCAGTAGTCACCTTTTTTACTACATGAAATAAGACACCTATGGTAAGGCACAAGAGACAAACACACACACACACAATAAAACAGAGATATGCTATGAAGAAATATGGACAAAGAAGGGGCATTCTAGAGACACTGGTAACTGTATAATTCCTTCCACTGAGGAATTTATTTATTTGTAATTATTTATTTGATTAGGCTAACTAACTGCACTCAGTATTATCTCTAGCAAAGTATTTAATAGTTTTCCGTTTGCCAAACCATTTACTTATTTATGTTTTCCATAACTTCTTCTCTTCTATAATTAATTTATGCAGCCAGTGGCAATAATTTGCAAAGATTTTCTTTTATGTTATGGAAATACAGCTCTAGGCCAAATAGACCAGTCTCACACTTTGTGTAATTCATGTTCTTGTGGAGAGATAGTCAATGAGCAAGATACATAAGGGATCATGTAAAATGTGCTAAGGAGTGAGATATGCCAAGGAAAATAAGACACAGCAGGAATATGGGTACCGTTGAGAGTAAAGCAGAGTTCAAATTCTAAATTATGTAGCCAGAGGAAGAGCTTTGAGTTAAGTTTGTCTCATATTACCACAAATGTTTTATTGAAATGCTCGATATAACATGCTCCTATCATCCTCTTAATTTTATCAATCACCTTTGGAATTTTCATCTTTAAAATTCCTCTCATATCACCATTGAAAAGTTTATCCTATAAGGAAGTAAACAGAAGCTTTTATTCCACTTCTAGTTGTTTTCATTTTATTTAATCTTTTAATTGTTTTGATGTCTGGTTATTAATTTTATTAGTACACTTAAATCTTTAGGGTTTAGGTTGTTTCAAATGTTCTGATGCAAACTCTTCATTTGAACCCACAATAACTAGTTTACAGAAGTTTAATAATGTCTGTGATTACTTTATTAACTTTTGATGCAGTAATTCTGAGTAAAAAATTAACTCAGCATCTAGAGGCCTTACACCAATAAGCATTCAATTTTACACTCAGAGGCTGGCAAGGAAGGTTTTGAACACATAGTGGATCACAGGAGTTTGAGAGAGATAAGTAACAACCAGTTTACTAATGACAAAGCTCAGAACCGACCCCCCCCTTCATTTCTTGCCAAATCTCGTTTGGCAGTGCAAGTGAACAGGTCAAACCCAAAATGGAGACTTATATTACACGAATAATTAAATCTTGTTTTCACTAAACAAAAAAGTCTCCCGGAGTCCTGAGGTATAATTCTGCAAGCTGAGCGCTATAATTTTAATGAGCACTCTAAATGTGTCTATACAATGGCATTTGTAGAAACATGGCTTTTTGCAGGTCATATAAAAGAGCTGTTAGAAGACAGGACTTAATTTTTTTTTTTTTTTTGTAAAGATGATGTGTCCATACACGAAATAGCTCCATACAGTCACCTGCACAACATAATGTTTTCCTCCCTCTCTTCTGCCTAAAATTCTCTGTTCTTCACCACTGAGATTCTCCTCTGGAAAGCACTGCTTAACATCCCCTCCTCTCTGTATTTCACATCATTTTTACATAATATTTTACTCTGTGTAATAGAATATGCATATGATTATCATACACTTATTGTTATTTACTAGAAATTTGCCATAATTCAATGGTTTATCAACATCGTAGATCTTCTAAAAGTGAGTGTTGTATATTCAGCTCTCCACACTGAAACTTAGTTTAGTGCCTGTCTAAACGAAGGTATACAAAAACATTAGACAACTCATTTAGTCTAGATAAACTTTAACATATCTTCCCACCTCTGATATTATTCAAAAGGCACAAAAAGTGTGTTATCATAATGGTTTGGGATATTATTTTAATCAAATACCTGTGATCCTCTAGTCCCAGTGATGTTATAAAACCTGTAACAACAATTGAGAAAGTTATTTGCTTGCTGCATTTAAATATTTTTTGTTCCAATATGCAACTCCCAATTGTGGATTTCTTATCCTTTTCATTCAGTGCTCAGCGGTGCTCAGCCTTTGGATTGCTGTTCATTCTGCCCCTCATTTTGTAGCAATGATTTTGGCAGACACAACAACTTTTATGCACAGCCAGGTGTTCACCTTGGCACCCCAACCCCTGGAAGGGGTTGACTCAGACATTTCCCACACCTGTGAATTGGCTGCCCAATCTTAGCCAGCTCCCCTGAACTTAATTATCATGCTCTACTTCAAAATTCACAAACAAAACAGTTGACGAGAACGTGCATGAAAAAGCGGATGCTCCTGTTTCCTGCCACCCCCTGACATGTTCACCACAACAGAACACTATCATAAACAAATTAGTGTTTCTCCATCATCACTTATTTTGATCTGTGGGATGTGGAAATGGAATACAACTCATTATGTCTGAAGAGCTGATTAAGTGTAATGGCAAAAACAGCTCTGTGTGTGTGTCCCTCAGATTGAGACTAAGATGTTTGACCTGTGATTCATAGGCAAGTTGAAGATACATGAATAAGCTTGAAATTTGACATGTCTGTTTTTCAAGCACATTACATTAAGACATCAAAAGGTGGACTTTTATAAGAAAATAAAATTGTGAATAAAATGAGACTCCAAATATTTTTTCATAATGTTCCCTTTTCTAACATCAAGCCAGAGTTGCTTTATTTATTAAAGGCAGAATATATATTTGATTACTCCAAAAGCCTTTCTTTTACTTAACACCTTTCCTGAATTTTCATCCATTCTATTGATTATAACTCTACATTTATGCTCCATAATTATGAGAGGGGGACCTGGGGATTCATGCATAACATCTAGATGATCAAAAATAATAGTTATTCAACACCTTGCTGTTTACAAAAGAGACATAAAAAGACATTCCTATACTAGGAATTATAGTTAAACATTATAGGAATTATAGTTAAACTTTATTTGGAGTAGCCCAAATTGAAAACACGTCACATGTCCATGAAGACAAGAATGAGTCAAAGAATTATGGACTATCTGTACAATGGAAAACTACCTGTCAATAAAAAGGAATGATCCCTCAAAATAGCTAAAACAATTTTCAAAAGGAAGGATATAGTTGAAAGATTCACACTTCTTAACTCTATAACTCATTGCAGAGATATAGCAACCAAGACTTTAAAACTGGGATAATTATAGGCATATAGATCAATGGAATAGAATAGAGATTCCAAAAATGAACCCATATTTCACACAGTCAGGTGAGTTTTGAAAAACATGGCAACACAATTTAATAGCAAAAGAATGCCTTTTCAGCAAACAGTGCCAAAACCACTGAATGTCCACATGCAAGAAAATTATGTTGGACCTCTATTTCCCATCACACATATAAAATCAATCCAAAATGAATCAAAAATCTAACTGTAAAAGACAAAACAGTAAAATTCTTAGAAGGAAACAAAGGTAAATATTTGTGATCAAGAATCAGGCATTAATATTTTAAATATGAAATGTAAAATAACCAGTAACTACAAAAGAAGAGGTAAATTGGACTTCTCAAATTTAAAAATAGTTTTGCTTGAGATCACTGGGAAGAAAGAAAAATGATCACCCATGATATGGAAAGAAGATAGTTAACTAATTGACAAGCGTCTAGTGTCTAGAATGTGTAAAAAAAATTTACAGCTCTAACATGAAAAGTTAAACAACTCAATTTAAAAATGGTCAAAAAATTTGAATATACACACATGCAAATTACCAATAGGCACAGAGAAAGAGGTTCAACATCAACAGAAAAATACTATGGAACACAATGAGATATCGATTCATATCATAATGGTAATTATAAAAATGACAAGCTTTGGAAAGGATATGGAAAAATTAGAATCTTAATGCAGGTAAGAATATGAAATGGCACAATAAATTGAACCACGGTTTGGAAGTTCCTTGAAAAGTTAACCACAGTTACTATAAGACCCAGTAATTTCATTCCTAGATATAAACCCCAAAGAGTAAAAAAATAAATAAATAAAAAATATATAAAATAAAATAAAATAAAATCATGCCAAACCTTGTAGAGGAAAGTTCACAGAGAGATTATTCCTAATAGCCTAAAGGTAGAAACAATGCTAGTATTCGTTAACTAATGAACAGGTAAAGCAATGCAATGCAGTAAAACCTTGGTTTGCAAGTAACTTGTTCCATGAGTGTTCCACAAGAAGAGATATTTCTAATAAATTATATCTTGATAAACGAGCAAATGTTTTGAACACAATAGTACATGATGCCAAATGTAACAGAATTACAACTCAACCAAAGGTGGTTTTCTCTCTCTCTCTCTCTCTTCCCCAGACCCTGGCTTGTTGCAGGATTGTAGATGATCATCTCCTAATAGCAAGAGGTTATGGAGGGCAATTCATCTGCAAAGGAAGAGAAGAAAAAGGCAGAGGAATCCCTCATTTCAAATGAGATTAGGGAGATGTGTAAAATGTGGGCGCGAAGTTTTGTAGAAAAGCACCCCCCCAATAAGGCTGTAGCAGTGCAAATGATGAATCTGTTTAACAATGCGATGAAGATTTCGGCGAAATCTTCTAAAGAGGCAAAAGCAAGTGTCACTAGATAGATTCCTTGTTAAAGTTGCATGAAAAGTAAAGGATTCCATGGAGCTAATAGACAACAATGATTCCGTTAGTGATAGTGAAAGTCGTCCTACATAATAACACTCCTCTCTCTTGTTTCCCTCACACCAGTCGTGAAGATTTTCAAAGGTAAGAGCAGATTTTTTTTTATATCTTGTATTTTCTTTATTATTTTGCATTATATTAAATATTGTAATTGTTTTTATGTGAATTTTTTTTGGTTGTGGAAGAAATCATCTGAATTTCCGTTGTATCCTATGGGGAAATTCACTTTGATGTACAAGTGCTTTGGATTACAAGTATGTCTCCAGAATGAATTATGCTTGCACACCAAGGTTTTACTGTATATACTTCTTGATTCCATTTATATAGCCAAGAAAACACAAAGTAATCTGCAGTGAGAAGGGCAGACAGATCAGTGGTTAATTGAAGGGAGGAAAGACATGATGGAGAGATTATCAAGAGGGACGAGGAAATGTGTAGGGTATAATTGTTGGATTGTTTGTAGTGATCGTTACATGGATGCACACACATGCCAAAACCCTTCAAACTGTGTGCCATAACATTTGATTTATTATATGTCAGTTATTATTTAATAAAATGATTAAATGAAAACCTCAGTGCTGTACCTATAAGTGGCTAGTAAATTGTGAATTTGGAGGAGACAATCTCAAATACAATTTAAAGATCTTGCCCTTTCATTGTATAAGTTGATAAAAAGAAGCAGCCCCTAGGAAAATGGAATTAATGTTGGTGTTTATATAGTTTTTATGATGAGATTAATCGGACTAGCAAATGATTTGGGAATCTTTTCTGTTGTACATGAGCCTCAAAATCAGATTTTTCAATCTTAAAAACATCTAGGTAGTTTTGTCCCTTCTCCCACACCTCCTGTGTTTTCATGCAAATGGAATACAGAAAAGAGTATAGTAAAAATTGCATCTTATGAAAACCATTCCAGGGTCACAAGAAGTCATGCTGGACCTGTTTCCACTCAGAGTAATGAATCGGCAGAACAAAGGAGCGGGTATAACTCAGCTCTCCGAATGTGATGGTGCTCCTTTCCAAAACCAATATGCTAATATTGCAAAGTTAGAAGAACTTTGATTTATTTCCTCAGCAGCAGCAGCCATTCAGTTCCTGCACTAAGCAATTACAAGAATGCTTGATCCAAAAAGTAATGACAAGAAAACAAGGTCACAAACACTTATAAAGCCACCTCAAAACTATGCACTACATTGATCTCCAGGAGAAGGAGGTCTTTGTCTAGGTATTTCCCCGGTACACAGAACAGTGCATAATACAAAGTGGCATTCAAAAAATTACTAAGTAAGAATTCTAGGCTTCCAGTGACAAAAAGACCTCTTTGTATTGCAAGTCTTAAACTACTTTAAAAAGTGGCAAAACGGGGTGTGTGTGTGTGTGTGTGTGTGTGTGTGTGTGTGTACTTTTTTCTTTTCCTTTGTTCCTCTTATCCTAACTTTTTTTTAAATTATTTGTTAACCAAGAACATGTACTGGTACATTGTATATATAATGATCACATTCATCATGTTTGTGTGTGTACTTTACATGCATGCGATTAACACGGGCTAAAAGAGAAATACATTTAAACAGAGCCATAGATGGGTCCCTGGCCAAAATATGCAGAAGTATTCTGTTTTAATATCCAGAAAGTAACTTTTGAAGTATTTCATTTGAGACTGAGGAAAGAAGGATAGCTCTTGGCTCTCGGCTGGCCCCAATCTGAAGATGTGATGTAAGATTTGGGACTTTAGGACAACTCAGCTACACTAGCTAATATTTACTCACCAGATTCAAAAATTCTTCCTCATCTTAGGTCCTTTGTATCTGAAATTCTTTTTCTCTGGACTTCTGCATGGCAGAATTTATCTCAACTTTCAGCAAAGACAAAGTTCTGATCATCTTATGTTAGTGCTTCTTCCAGTCTGCATTACATCATATGGGATGGTTATATATTTTCCTCATAGCACTTAGCACATTCCAGTGATAAATATATACGGATTTATGTAGGGATACAAGGTATAATCAAAATATACAGTAAATACTTAAATAAAAAATTATTACGGTAAAAGACACATTGCCACCGGCTCCCCTCAGTGTACTCCCCTTTGCTTCACAGACACATCCCATTCTTCTCGCCACTGTACAAGCAGTTGTAGAAATTCTTTTCCATGAGTGTTTTTGTAAGATATGATCAAAACCAGTGAATGCTGCCGCTGAGTGTCAGCCAACAGAAAGGCAAGTTCATAAAAGTATACAGTGTGTCGTCATCCACCTTACTCATCAGATTTGGCAATACATGATATCTGCCTCGTCCCCAAAGTCAAAATGATCTCATGAAAGGTAAATACTTTGAATCAGTCCAGGACATCAAAGCAGTCATGACAGCGTGATTAAAGACATTCATGAAAATTATGTATGTTTATCAAATTTGCTTTAATTTGACTCTACTGAATAGAATCTACATTCCATGGCAGGATAAACCTTAGTTATCTTGTTCTGTGCTAAAGAACCAGTACCGAAAAGTAAAGATTAGCATATAACAGAAATTTTATTAGTATTTATCATTGAATGGAAGAATGAATTTAAGTATAAGGACTTTAAATGAAAATGTGATTGGGTTATTCATTTTTCAAATATAAAAATAACTGGGTCTCACCTATAAAAATAAGTTAGGATTTTACTGACCCCCAGTTTGGGAATTACAAAAATCTCTTCCACAATATCGTGACAATTTCACTCAGTCTAACAGTTCAATATTTTTTGAACATTCACTATGATGTAAGTCTTTGTTAAGTCCTGAAAGAAGAAAGACGAAGGTCTTTAAATATTTTCGATATTCAAAAGACAAGGAATATGAAAAGAGATGCAAGTGGCATCAGAAAACGTCATCTCTAGGTGGTACCTCCAAGGAGCTTAGTGTAAAAGGAGGGTGACGTAAATGATGAAACTCAAGTTTGGGAACAGTCCGTGAATTTTAATTATCTCCCCCATCCAAGTTTCCCACTGCCGTGGGAAATTGAAAGTTGGCCATATTGCTAGGTAACGCTTCATTCCCTACATAACTTGCCACTCAGAAAACGTTTTGCAAGAGAAGCAATTACCCCAATTGTCTTATCCTGGGCCCAGTGGAGGATAGATACAAATTGACTCTTTAGGATAATTTTGTGCCATCAACATATGTGCAAGACATTTCTCCACCTAGGTTTGAATCTTTCGAAGTTGCCTTTCAGATCTGCAGCCTCTGCACTCATAGATTCAGCTAAGCACGGATTGGAAATACTTGGACAAAACTGAATATGAAGACTTCTTCTCATTTTCTGAAACAATATGCTATAAGACCAACTTGCCCAGAATTTATATTATATTAAGTATTATATGTAATATACAATGAATTAAAGTGACGTTATCCTTAACCATAGGCAGGTGATTGATTCCTAGACCTGATATTAAATCCTTAGATGCTCAAGTACCTTATGTAAATGTAAGACGGCATAGTACTTGCATGGGAGTATGCATATCTTTCCATGCACTTCAAATCATTTCTAAATGACTTATAATGCCTAACAAATACATGCCATGCAAATAGTTGTTATTTTAGAGAAAAATGGGAAGGAAAATGTCTGTACATATTCAGTACACCTGAATATTTTTTCTTTGCACACTATAGATTGAACCCAGATCCTCATGCACATTAGGCATGCATGAGCTGCCACTGAGCTGCACCACCAGCCCTCAAATATTTCAATTTGCAATTGGTCCAATCACCAGATGTGGAATCCACAGATGCGGAGGGCTGACAGTATGCAGAAAGCTATGCAGTAGGTATATGCAAATTCTTCACATTTTACATAAGGTACTTGAGCATCTACACATTTAGTTATCTGAAAAGAATACTGGAAACCAACCTCGGTGGCTACTAAGGGATGATTACGCCTACCAAACTGTAAGGAGAAAGAAGCATATTACAAGAGGCGAATATCATTTCCTCTAATATCATTATATGTGGATATTCTGAGGAGTGCATTCCATGGCTCCTACTCTCCCTTACATCTACTGTTTGAATTACCATCAATCAGAGATCTGAAGACAAAAATAAAGCAAATCGTAGTTTGGGGAGAGCATGAGAGGACCGGTTGGAATTTTTCTGTTTGCCCTGCAGACTTCTCAGTGATTTAGTGGTGAGGACTTACAGATTCAATTGTTTAAGCACCGCCTTCCTCCTGTTCATTTCACTGGTTTTCACCTACTGCCTCACTTCCTAAGTTGATGCTTTATTACATGGACATAGTCAGTCAAAGTTGGAGCCTGAGCCACCCTAAGGTTTGAATGCCTGGGTGGGACTTCCTGCACATTCGTGTTTTCCATTCCAGCAGCCACAGCCAGAAGCCCTGCAGGAAAATGTCTTCACAACTCTAGAGACCTGAGAGGTCCCCTAGGCAGGCAGACAGAGGGACGAGCAGGCAACATCGTCCTGCCATAAGCAGGATCCATTTGGTGCAACAGTTTCTGCTTTAAATAAGTTACGATTCAAAAAGTATATCCGACCCAGATGTCTCCAGCAAAACAAGCAATTCGCTAACACCTGGAAAGACATCATGATTTACAATGAAAAGTTTCATTACCTCCAGCTAGGTTTTGTGCTGTTTTCAGTATTTTCCTTTGTTTGTTTTTTCTAATAATCCTTTCCTCTGAATATTGGATGCTATTTCAGAGTATGCTTTCATGCCTCTTCAAATTCCTTAACTTCATATTGTATTTTTAAAATATAAAGATACAACACTTTTTGAACATAAAATTCTTAAAACTCAAGATATTGACAAGATTCCTTGAATTGCTATTACTTCGTGAGCTACTCTGAGGCAAGTGAGTTCTACAAATTCATTTGGCATTCTGAGGAATTTTTACAAAAATGGAAAACGCATTTTTAATGTAATTATTGAAATCTTTCTTCATCACTATCAGCAGACATTTGCAGATGTCTGCTACTACACAAGATACTTTCTTGCAATATTGGTGTGGACCCTTCCAGAGCCCTGGGGATCTTGCTGGCCCTCCCGATTCAGGGTCAGGGCCCAGGAAATATGCCTCCACAGTGTCCTGTCCATTCCTTTGCCTTTTGGCAATGGGAAGTGAATGTTTGTGTCACTTTTGCTAACGAAGCCCTGTGCTAAGGCTTTGTAAATGTTATTTAATGCAGTCTTAACAATAACCTTGTGAGCAGACACATAAGCTTAAGTATCATGTGGTTTCTCTTATATGACAAACACAAAATATAAAGATAGATAATAGGAAATAAGGAGATCTTTTGTAAAATGGAGAGGCACCAAGAAATGCAGAGATGGGGGACATAAAAAAAGAACTCAGACGTGTTAGATGCAATAACTTCGTGAATTACATACTTTAAGTCAATGTGATAGAAATGAAAAATGTATCACAAATGCTATGTAATTTTCCACATGTCGTACCCTTTGTAATTGGTAGCACCATGGTCAGTGAAGGGTTGTGTGAGCTCAATGGGCATCTTATTAACGATTATGGAAAACTGACTTTCCAGTTAGTAACCCAGTGCAAGATTATTTCTTTCCAATGCATTTCCAATTGCTCTTGAAAAATATTTAATTGAAGCACATAAATTAGCTGTACACATCTTAGGATCTAATTTCCAAGACTGATTATGAAGTGACCACAATATGCCACCGTAGGTCAGAGTTTAAAAGAGTATAAGCTGCACAGGAAAGGCACGGGGAGCCACACGCTTGGTGAGGGCTGTGAACCATCGCAAGAGCAGAAGACCTGGTTGAACAAGAACTAAGAAACAAAAGCTTTATTTTAGACATATCTTGACTCTAGAGCCATTAATCAGAACACTCTTCAACTTTGATACTACTTTAGCTCTGATAATTGCCACTGAAAAGTTTTGACCTTGAAATTTCTATCTTTGAGGTGACAGATGTTACAGATTAGCTGATATTTTCTAAATTGTATTATACCTTTAAATAACTGTCCACTGCTATTTGTCTCTTTGTTTCCTATGCCCCAACCCGAGGTAAAATTCCTTCCAGATTTTCATGAAATTGTACCATTCCACGTGAGATAGAAATGAAGGTGGAAACTCTCATTTGGAGTGAGACAGATATTTCTACTCAGGGAAGCAAAGGGGAACCCCTTTACTCCGTATCTCAGACTTCCTGTCTCATTTAAGGAACTGCAAAACTCCTGTTCCACATGGCTGTCAGTAGGCTGTCGGTTCCAGTGACTTGGTCCCCCAAACCCCAAACATGCACCAGATTCCAGTGCTAGATAAGAAATCGGGACTCAACTACTCATAGTACATACTGCTGTCATAGAAGTAGTGACTCATCCAGGGTCCAAGCAGATCACTCAGAGTCCTCCTCCAGATTGAAACAGGTACAGTGGAGGAGTGAAGTTTGCATGCTGCTACGGTTCTGATCGGTGTGTCAGCCTGGAGTTCCAAGTGCCCTTTAACTCAACCACATGGAGAATTCTGGCTTTAGTATGAATCAATGAACATATTACACATAGAAAAAGGAAGATGAAGCTTGTAAAAGGAAAAAAAAAAGTCTCACTGGCATTATTTGAGCATGTAAATTTAGATTTCTTAAAACTGGACCCATTCTTATATGATCCAGATATGGACATCACTTAATTTTTAACTCACTTGACTATCTAGCACTTTAAAGAAAAGATTCTGATTAATGACAACCAAATAAAAACGGAAAAATTGGAACGAAGAGATATTACTCTTCCATAACTAGTATATTATTGAACCATCATTTCTTAATTCCAGGATCTTAATATTTATCCTTAAAAAAAGGAAAAAAAAAGAAAAGAAAAATGTCTTATGGTCCAGGAGATTAGCATTGAAACTGCATTGTATTTGAACACAAAGACATATAGATGCATGCACACACAACACACGCACACGCACACACACACACACGCACACATGCACACAAAGTGAAATAGTTTAGAGAGCAAATATACTTCTTTATTGTAAAATTTCAAAGAGATTGAAAATATTGTAACGTGTTTTGAAACCATTGATGGCAGTTTTATTTGCAATGAATATGCTACACTAAATTTTAAACTGGTAAATTATGAGAGCAAAAATAATTACTACTTCCATGACAACTAAGTTACTTTTTTTGGAACTAGTAAAACTGGATGTTTAAAAAGTGTGCATAGAAAGACAAATGTAAAATATTAGAAAAACCCAAAGATGCATAAATATTTCACTTGGAAATATGTTTAATCTCTTGCTCCATTCTACTTTTTTTTTGGTGTGTATGCTGGGGATCAAACTCAGGCCCTTGTGCTTACAAGGCAAACACTCTAACCACTGAACTAAGTCCCCAGTCCTCTTGCTCTATTCTAAAGGAATTATATGAAGACAGAATTGTAGAGTAGGTTTATGAATGAGTCTTTGCCAAAGACCACTTTAAAGCACATTAAATGTGCTGCTCTTTGAACCTCAAGGAGGCAAACCAACATGTAACTATGTGACAGGTTCTCCCTTTTTGTGGTTTTCTACTCTTATACGTTAAGCCACCAACTACAATTTCTGACCTAGTCATCAGATGTGCATAATATAAACTTTTATTTAATTTTATTGTCACTTCTAGATTTATAACAATATAAATTTTTGTATTTTAAAAAATAACTGAGGCATAAAGAAACCATTAAATCACTCTAATTCTTGCCCTGAGAAAGAAAAATAAGTGCCAACATTCAGTTAGATGTGTATACAAGTATACAGTACATATTATAATACATAAGTGTATTATAATTCCATGAGAATAACTGTATTATTTTTATAAATTATAATACTCATGTTACTCACATATATAATAATGTTACAGCAATAGAGGTAAACCTATATAGAGAGAAATATATATGACTACAATTATAAGGTCATATTCTAAAGACATTATTCATCGTGGACTGATATTCTCCATATTTTTCAAGTAAAATACATCAATTTTTAGTTAAAAGTATCATAAATAATAAAAATACTGGCTTTTAGTTACATGAAAGTAGTTACTAAATTAAAAAAATTTTCTTAACAGGCAATGCATTACTAAAATATCTCAATATAATTTAATTAAAAACCGTAATACTGAGGTTGGAAAAATTATCTTACTGCACATTACAAGTTTAATCAAGCTAAGCCATATCATATTACCTCGTTATTAAAAAATGAGGAAATTTATTCACCTTCCACTTTAATCATATTGAGATTTTAAACTAGCATTGTTTTAACATATTCTCTTATACAATCATTATTTTGAATTTGTTTAAAGCTGACCAAGTGCTCACAACTAGTTCTTCTCATAATGAGTGCTCAGTTCTTTGGTTTCAATTTATTCTCCTGTGAGATTTCACTATCAAGACTTTTCTGGGGTTGGGGATTTAGCTCAAGTGAGCAAATGGAAGGCCCTGAGTTCAATCCCCAGCACCCTACCAAAAGAAAAAAAAGAGACTTTTCCCTATAATTCCTGTGTTGCAGAACAGCTATAATACATATATAATTATGTATTTTAGCCAAAGATAACATGTATTACCCTATAATTCCATGATATTATATACTACTTTATACTATTGTGGAATAAAACTTAGTTTTATTTTTTCTCTGTGTTTATAACTTGTGTTTTTTTGGCCTAGTCACTGGCTTTTCTCTTTGTTCTTGAATAATACCATTCCAAATTATGGCTTGGTTTTGATCTTTCAGTCTAATACCACTCTATAACAGACTACAAATCATTTTGAAAAGGAGAATCAAGTTTTATTTCAAGAATGTAGTTCTGCCATTATTAAATTAAATTCCAGTTAATTTTAGGCACTTTCTCAGTTCTGTTCTTTTTTTAACAACTTATTTTTAAACTGGCTTATGAAAATCTAAAAAATGTACATATTCATGGAATACTACATATTTATGGGATACTATATAGTTTGCAATGTTTAAGTCAAATCAAACACCCACCTCCTCAAATATTTGTCATTTCTTTATTATCAAACTTTTCAAAATTCTTTCTTTCTAGCTTTTGAAATGCACAGTACGTTATTATTTTCTACAGCCACCTTACTGTGCAATAACACACGAGAACTTCCTCCTCCCGTGTAACAGTAATTTACTACCCACCCATCAATCAAAATTCCTCCCACCCTCTCCACTGTCCTCAGGCACTACAAATAGCTGTTCTATTCTCAACTTCTGTGAGAGAGACATTTTTTAGTATCCATATGTGAGTAATATCATGTGGTACTTGCCTTTATGTGCCTGCTCAGTCGTAGTCTAAAGGACTGATGTAATTTGAATTTCATAAGTACTGTATTTGTGACACTGTCTTAAAACGCCATCCTATTTTTACTTCATTTCTAGATTTTCACTAAAGTATTTAATTCCATCATCAGTGACACTGCCAACTAAAAGATACATCGTCTTTTTGCACACATCCATAGCGAAAACATGACGTCAAATTATAACCATGAAGTAACCCGATTTAAAAGAGGTTAGATTTTTTTAAAGTCTGGATCTTAGAATTGATGAAATATGAAACCCTTCTCTCTTTAAGGAACTCTAACCACATTTATTAAAAAGACTTAATTACTGCATAGAAGTAACTAACCTAGTTACTAGTCAATCCGGAAACTCTTTTCTCCATACCTTCTAATTCCTACCCTCATTTTTCTTCTACCAAAACAACTTCCTGCATTCTAAAACACACAGAAATGGATGGTAGAGCTAGAGACCTAAGATTACAATAATAAAAATAACAAAATTGCCAAATTACATTCAAATAAAGATATCTACAAATTGATAATTAATAGTGGATCATTTTAAATGAAAGATGTATAATTTAAAATCAACATCTTCTCCAATCCTGATGTTGACCAGAAAATTTATGATCAGTTTTCTTCCTTTCATTTGTGAATAAAACTGAACTAATGATCTGTTGAATCTACCGCATGTTCAGCATTTAGAATGCCCATTGGCATTGCAGTTCAGCCTCCCTCATCCGGTATGTTACCTTGTGATTGAGGAAAATTCTATGATCTTCCAAGAGTAACCTCTTTTTGTCCATTTATAGAAATGTTTAGATTACTTAAAAATGATAACGCTTCAAATAAATACAGAAAATTCTCTTCACTGAGTGTAGTTTTCATTTTGTTCATAAGTATTTGAAAGAAAGAAGTGGCTAATAGGATCAGGTATGAATGAAATCTATATAAGAAGGAAACTGTAACTAATTCTGAGTGTAACTCATCCCCAAAGATTGTCTTAGAAAATTATTTTAGCACCAAACTATTTCATTACACGTTGAGGATACAGCTTCATATCTCAACTATACCGAAATGACAGTGTGAGATTTGACACAGCTTTTAAACTCTTTGAGGTTCACTTTCATGACCACTCAGACATATAAAGTAGGTACAAAATATCAGCCTCTGCCTGGAGTGAGTGTAAGTTTGGTTAAGACTGAACTGCTGCTATTATTACCAAAAGGAGAGTGGGAAGAACGGATATTGGGGTATAGATAACAGTGCCTGGCACAGAAAGTTAAAAAAAATATTTTCTATGATTAACTATAATTAAAATTGAGAAATGTAAATAATTCCTAAAAGAACATCTTATTGGTAAACATTTTTTATTTGGAATTTAAGGTTACAAGCAAGAAACAATAGCCTTTTTTGGGTTATGACTTCTGAATCATTATAGTTGAAAATCAAAATTTAGTGAAATATTTGATCCAACCAGAAGTGTTTCAGATGCTCGCTTTAAGCACCTATAATGCAATTTGTGTACAGGTGAGGGAATTTTAAATGCACGTTAGTTTTCATCCTACCCCGTTAAGATAAACAGTCATTGTTTTTTTGAAATGAGATAATTATCGCTGAGATATTGTTCCTTTATCAAGTTTCCCAATTTAACCCACTTCTAAGTTCTTATAGAGTTTGAGTAAAGAGTATGGTAATTGAATTGCTTTAGCTAATGATAACCCCTAGTGGGGAAGCAGGAAATCAGAGCAAAATTTGAGCAGTTGAAGTTCCAATTTGGCCTGGTATGAACCTCTTTTCTTGCAAGAGACAGAAGGGAAAAACAAAGCAAACAAAATGCAGTAAGTAACTTCTTGAAGTAATGTGCTTTGAATATAGAAAAAA
Organism: Hystrix cristata; assembly: GCA_004026905.1. Lineage (NCBI taxonomy): Eukaryota > Metazoa > Chordata > Mammalia > Rodentia > Hystricidae > Hystrix > Hystrix cristata. The sequence goes on from PVJO010001865.1 coordinate 102,767, forward strand.
AAATTTTCCTGATAACAAATTCTGTTGGAATCCATGACTCCACAGGATGAGGTACAACTATGACTTTTTGATATTTTAAATATATTTTACATTATGTTTGAATAAAGAATTCTGCATAAGTCAACTTTTCACCTAAAAATGTTCTATTTTGATAGCCCTGTGATTTTCAGAAACCAGAGTGTCAAGCAGCCTTGAAGGAACTTTCTGATACCAAAAGTCAATACCCTCATTCAGTTCATTCATTGGTCAGGATAAAGTCTTATTTATAAGACTTTAAATAGTTTGGAAATAATTGATTAAAGATACTAGTAAATCCTCTCCCAGAAACAGACAAAAGTCAAACAAATGGTCCAAAATGAAACAAAACAAGAAAACAATTTGTATGTTCAAAAAAAATCAAGCATGGCCAGACAATAATCTGAAAGGTATTTGTGGTTTAAAAATTTCTGAACATTGAATAATGTCTGCATTTTATGTGCATATGCTGGATCCTCTTCCTTCCTGTCTCAGCGTGGTGGTTTGAAAGTGATGGGTCAAACCATGAGGACTGGCAGATTATCAGCAGAGGAGAAGAGGTGTGTACTTTATTTGCAGTGGCTGGTGGCAACCATATTCAGCAACATTATCAGTGGATTTGATTTCTTAGTACTAAGTGAGTAGACAGGTCAAGGCATCAGATGTATCAGAGGGTGTAGTCAGGGAACAAGTACATTCATTCATAAGACTGAGCAAATATGCAGAAGCTCCTAGAGAAAGTCAACCTGCTCACACCTGGTTCGCACTGGGCTGCAAACTTATACATAGGAGATTTGAAAGGACCTCAAGGTGACTTAAAAATTACTTGGGCTTTGAATACACTCTCATATTTAATCACAGACCTACCTGCAGAGGTCGAAATCTTTATTACTAAGTTTTTTAGAGGCAACCACCAAGTAGTGAATCTCCTAAAAATCAAACCAAGAGTGTGTTTGGAACATAGACATGAATGCCACATATTACACCAAATGCAGATTTTTAGAGATTTCACTCAGATTATTTATTAAGCAAAGAATTGAATAAACCAATAAAAAATAAAAGACAACTTCTAAAGAAAAAAGTATTATACTTAGGACAACATAACTTCTAGGTTTCCAGAAAAGTTTAACTAACATACAAAGAAACAGAAAAAGATGGCTCATACTCAAGGAAAACAGTTAAAATAATTTAGTTTTTCATATTCTCAGATTTTAGATTTAGTAGATAAAATCTTTGAAGCCTTTATTCTAAAAATGCGCAAATGACTGAAGGAAAATATATAGAAAAATATATAGAAAGAATTAAAGGGAATTTTTAAGTGAATTGACAAAGATGCAACATAATACGCAGAAATTATTATAAAAATTGAAAAACCTGGAGTTTCACAGTACAAACACAAATTATTCTCCTTAAATTGAAAGACAAAAATTTGTTTAAATGTGAACAGGCATAATGCCTTCAGTAATCATAGGAGAACAAAAGCGTTCTATAGTAAACAAGACGCCAGGCACAGTGGTCCACTGACAGTACTTGGGAGACGGAAGCAGTGAGTTCGAGGCCGGCCTGGACTACATAGTGAGTTCAAGACCACCCTAAACTACACAGTGGGATGCTGTCTCAAAACCTCTTCCCAAGAAAAATCAAACAAAATAGACATTAAGTCACATTATTAGTGAAAAGCAAGAAATATTCATAAACAGGACAATGAATTGGGAAAATATAGCAAATATAATAATATAGGCATCTAATAAGACAAGTATAAAATATATGAGGCAAACATGGATAAAATTCAAGGAAAGCATCAGCAATTGTAAAAAATAATAGCTAGAAACTTTGATACCATACTCAATATGTGCCAGAGCAATTACACGAAAAATTAGAAACAATACAGAAGACTTGAACAACTGGAATGTATCTCTATGAACAATTAATCATGGCCTCCTAGAAATGCTTGGAGACTACCTTCCTGTAGCTGTGTATCCCCTTCCTTACAAATTGCCTTATTTTGTGATTTAACTATTTGCATCCTGACTTCTCAATTACATTTTATATGTGCTTTACAAGTACAGTAACATCTTTCCATAAAAAAAAAATGTGTGGCTCCAAAATTCAGTTTCACAAAACACCATTGGAGTCTGAGTTCAAGGTAAACGAAGTGACCCAGGATACATGGCTCCTGCTCTATAGACATCCTGGCTCTGGCTACAGGAATTGAATCTTTTTTTTTCTTGTTGCTGGGAATCAAACTCAGGAACTCAGGGCCTTCTTCTTTCAAGACATACACTCTAATCGCTGAGCTAAATCCCTGGCCCTGGAATTGAATCTTGTGAAGACACAATGGATTCTGGAACCATTTAGTGAAGGGTGCTCCTTCCATGATGAAAATTCTAGTTTCTAGGATTAGATAAGATCTCTTGAAAGGTAGTCATTTTTCTTGGCCTCATTCCCTAAGAAATAGCTTGGGGAATACTGAGCCACTCGGGGTCCATCCGCTGCCTCTGTGTTCACTTGGATTGGACTACTTTTGTGTTCCTGTCTGGGCAATAGAATAGCCATGAGTTTGAGGCCAGCCTGGGCTCTGTAGTGAGTTCAAAGCTACCCTAAACTACATAGTGAGATGCTGTCTCAAAACCCCTTCCCTTTAAGGAAGTGAAGGACTAACATTATTAAACTATGTCTGAATTTATATTAGAATAGGGTTTTTTAAAAAATCTTTTCAATATAATTAAATGTTTTTGGAGGCAGACTAAGAGTATGCGGAAAAGTCAAATAAATAATAATTTTATCTCTACATCTGTCATTTTACTTTTCACTAGCAAGTACTTCTACATCAAATGGAGACAGAACACACCAAAGGAAAAAGAAAAAACTCATGAAAGTGTAAACATAATCATGATCTTAATAGTCATCTAAATAAAGCATTAGAAGGATATGTCACATCCCCAGCTCAGGACTATTGTTCACAGAGGAATAAAGTCAGAAAGGTCACCCAAGAATAACAATAATATGTGCTGTAGCACAGAAAAGGAAAAAGATCAAAACAAAAAGTCAAGAAACAAATCCCTGCCTCTCCCATGTCGATCTGTGTTTCCTCTTTCATAAAATATGAGGGATGAACTTATACTCTAGGGTCACTTCTTGCTCTAAAATTTACTTAATTCAGCATGAAAACATCTGTCACCCCCAGCTGCCCCAGGTTGAGTATTAGAAATCCACAAATAGATTGCAGGAAGACCCCCCTCTTCTGTCCAGGAATTCATCAACCTATTTGTGTCTCTGGACAGATGTAAATGTTTAGATCTCCATTTCCGACTCCATATTATGCATCTCTAAGGAATGGTATTTAAAAAGAACTGTGATCCTAATGGATAGTTCAACACAGAGGAGTATGCCAGCATCTTGGTTAAGGTTTACAAATAGATATGCTAGAAAATCTACAATCAATTCCATCTATTTATTTTCACCATATGTGTTTCCTGGGGTATTTTACAGAAAATGAAGAGCTTGTGCTTGGTAGGGTTGAGGGTATATTCATGGTGACAGAATAACAGGCAATCACAACAGATTGAAACACTTATACTACCTAGCAATGTATCTAGTAGATTCAAAACAGTAAGACCTGATGTGGTACTTGCCCTAAAAATTATCATTGAATGACCCCAAGCCATATTCTCTTATGTTTGTATGTTTTCTGAAAAATAACTTACTAAAGTTCAAGGAAAATGTCAAGAGAAGCTCAGTGTGTCACCTGCAGAAAGATGTCTACAATTGTAAAAACGGATCTGAGATAACTCATCATAGGGAAAAAGAGTTTGGGTTTCCGGTTCTAACAGATTTGTGATTAGATTTTAATTTTACCACTTTCTCTGAGTCTTAAAATTCTTTAAGCCTCGGTGTTTTCATCTGAAGAGATAAGGTTACATAATTCACCACAAAGTATTATTAAAAGAATAATTTCGACAAGAAAGATTAGGCATTCTTTTACATAGCAAGAAAATGCATGATAATTTTACCATTATCATCATTTTCATCCTTATCTTTATGTTTATATCAGCACCTTGGTTCATTTACCAAACCCCATTGGCTCTCAAATTCTCAGATTTAGGAACTCCATTCTGTTGCCTCACCAAGATTTATCCTGTTTTGTAGGAGTCAAATCAAGTTGAAGCCTGTGAAAATTGATGCATAAGCCTGAATGCCAATTGGTTAATTCCTATAATATAGTGGCAATAGAATATGGCCATGGGATGTTTCCACCTCTGCAATGAATACATAGTATTTCCCAAGGATTAATCTGTGAAAAAATATAGAATTTTTATTGTCTGGTCTTTAACATCTACTGGAAAAATTCTGATTCTTGAGGCCTTTTTTTCTTGTCTGTCTGTTGACAATATTTACATATCCTTTCTCTATTAGGCACATAATAATATAAATAGCTAATTGTCCATTACCTGTACTACTATAAAATTCCTAGCTTTATTCAGGCATTTAGCCCAGATTACAAGTGGAGTATTACATGTTCCAAATGTCTTGCCCCAGATGTTAAATAATATTTCATGTTTTGCAAGAAAGGAAATTACTAATCACATTTTTACATGAAAATTTTTTCTTAGACAATGATACCATTTAAAATTTCTGATTAACTATCATGTTGGTAAAATAGTTCCCTAGTAATTTACCTCTTAAATTAGACATTAAATGAGATGAACATTTTCATCAAAGTATTTACTAATTTTCCACAACAATATCATCCATGAATCTAGCATTATTTAAAAGTCGAATGTAAATTAGAACTCTTATCCAGTCCTTGTCCTCACAGATTATTATTTAGACAGTACCAATGAAAAGTAATTACAGGAAAGTTTGATTGGACTTATAGTAGAAGAAGATTAATGTGCTAGGAGACTAGCGTGGTGGGGCTTAGATCATGAGTTATATTCAACACTAACCATTCAGATGGGAGAATATCAGTCATAAATAGTCATTTTGGGCAATCCAGGGGATACTAGATATTCTAGCTTTGTCTGAAAATGAAGGAAATTCTCCTAGAAGAGTCTTGTAGCCTAAAGCTGACACCTATAGATGTTTTTGTAGTCCTCAAGAAGAGTACACTGTGTTGCTTTATTACAAATTCAGGAAACGCATGTCAAGCAAGTGAAAAGGTTTTGTGCCTGGTCTTATCATTAGAGTTGAGCTTAGGGGTAGAACTTCCCCTTTTTGCTTTCAAATGAGAGAGATTTACAACGCACATGGAGCACTCTCTAAAGAAAGAACCCTCATATACCCTCTCTCAGCCTTCTCTCTCACAACACATCTACATCCACGGGGGCTATCAAGAATCCTGTTTGCTTTCAAATATCAGTTTTGTAAATTTTATTTTGTTCTGCCATATCACTTTGGAATTTTACATTCAGTTTGGTCCATTTACATATGGTTTAAAATAAACTGACCTGCTATTATATTCCCATCACTTGAAAGTGCTGAATCCAGACTAGAAACCCAGGCCAGTCTGGTCCAAATCTCCTATTCTATTGAAAGTTGAAGGCTAAGTTTAAAAAACAGTATTCTGAAATTGGTCGGTCAAAGACGTCCTTTGAACACATCAACTATGTCTGCCCCTCTCAATATCCATGGACACCACCTTGCCTCTTTAATCACCTCAAATATTCTAATGAAATCATTGATATTCTTGCCACATCTTGGAATGCTCAAGAAGAGAATTACCTGAAGCAGAATCTAGTCCAGCTAAACCCAGCTGTTCCATATTAGCTTTGAAAAACACAGTAATATTGCATCTCTTCTCTTTTTTTTTTTTTCTTCAGGTTTTCTATCCAAGACCTTTCTTGGTAGGAATGTCCACATGGCAAATGGTCTTCCCACAGGCCATCTTGGACTATGACAACAGCTGTTTGTCTATTTATATAGACCTTGTATACTTGACAACCAGGTTAAATGTTCACTGCAGCATTCTACACATCTTTTTTTTTTCAATAAATAGATGCGTGTGTGAAGTAGCATAAATTCTCCTATCTTCCCATTAAATACATTTAATTGCAGACTAGGAAGTCAGTGGAACTTTATAGATGGTCTGATAACTGATGATTCTAAATTTGAAAGAGATGATACCCTATATATGCTATAAATTTTAATTTAGGAAGGAGAAGGCTCATAATGCCATCTATAGACACCCACACAGGTTATTCATAAATGTTTACAATAGCACTTTGACAAATGTAAAAGGATTTTAATATCATTGCCAAGTTTCACTTGTTTCTTTTTGCCACGCTTCATAGCAAACACATGTAGCATTCAAAAGGAAATGTACAAACTCCAAAAGTATCTTGTTGAAACAACAATGTTATTTCTATGTTATATCTGTGTTGATGGATATCTAATGTTGTAGGTACATTGACAGATTTAGAATAAAGTTGTTTCAGAAATTCTGAAAATAGGTATCACAGAGGCTCTGTTACATTTTTCTCTTATTCTTTAGTAGTAACTTTCAGACTTAGGCATTTAGTTAAATAGGGGTTACTTTGAAACTAAGTAAGATGTTAAGGCAATTTTTTTTTCTAACAGCATCTTAGAAGAGTCATTTTATATTATATGTATAACTTGCTACTTATAAAATATAAACATGTATAAGTATAGATATGTATACATATATAAACCCTACACAAACAAAACTCTAAAAATTTTATGTAATTTACACAGATGTATTAATCAGTGTTGAAATGTCTGTTTATAAAATCAGCAAGAGTGTCTTAAATAATAGTGCTCTTATTCAAATTCACTAAATTACTTGTAAACTAGAATAGAATATAGAATAGAATAATTCACTAAATTATTTGTAAACTAGAATAGAATATAGAATAGAATAATTCACTAAATTATTTGTAAACTAGAATAGAATACAGAACTATAGAATATTCTGAACACCTTCTTCAATATGTTTGTAACATATTTAAAATACGATGCATACTGAAAAAGCCCTTACTCAGGCTCCAGCAGTGGGGATAGCTGACCTAAGGAAACCTTTCTTTCTCTACGTATCAGAAAAGGGAGGAAGTGCTTTGGAGGTCTTGACTCAAAGGCTAGGGCAAGAATCTTGCCCAGTAGCATATTGTTCAAAGAAATTAGATGGAGTAGCTGCTGGATGGTCACCCTGTCTGAGAACAATCGCAGTGAGAGCCATACTAACAGAAAAAAAAAAAAAAAAAAAAAAAAAAAAAAAAAAAAAACACACCTTTGGGACAGACTAGAAGTCCTGACACCCCATCAAGTTAAAGCTATTCCAGGGACAAAGGGCTACTTGTGGTTGACAGGGGAATGCCCCACTAAGTGTCAAGCCGTGCTCTTAGACACCCTGAGGTTATTACAAAGACTTGTACTACTATTAAGCCTACTTTTTTGATGCCTGCAGTCCAAGAAGTTAGCCACTCTTGTGAACAAGTCATCTCTTAGACCTATTCGATAGATAAGACATCAGTGATCTACCCCTCCAAGACCCGAAGAAGTTTTTCTTTTTTTATACCAGCCAGTGAGCCATAGCACCCTAAGGTAGATTGGAGGGCACATAATCCCCAAATAGGGTCTAGGCCCCTTACAGCCTGAAGAAGCTACAGAAGACAGAGACCTCCACTCCCTCAACACCCCATAAAGAATTAGGGGATTTGTGTCTCTCCGGAGGAAATGAGGGAGGAGTAGGGCATGACTAGGGCTGGCTGGGAAGGTGGGCTAGAGCTGGAGGAGTAACCTGGACATGACCTCGGCCTCTGGGGGATGGCTGGCCTGGAACGGAATCCATGCTCCGCCTCTCAGGACCCAGATGTGGGGGTTCTCCCGGGTTTCCCCGAGAACCACTAGTATAAATAGAGGCAGCGCCAGGAGGGAAGCCTCTCTCTCCCTCTTTCTTCGTCTGGGGACCCCCGCACTGCCAGGGGCGGGAGGCGGGGTCAGTCAGGCGCTGCGTGTCAGGTCTATCCCTTCTTATGGTAGCCCCTGCCGCATCTCTTAGGCGCGGTACATATTTTTGTTTTCCTTTTACTGTTAATCTCTTATTTCCTCTTTTTCTCTGTTTGGCCCAAACTTGCTCTGCAGAGCCAGTTTCTCATATTCATTTTAAATAAACTTTGACACTGTGTTTTTGCTCATCTTGTCCAATTCTTTGTTTGAGGTGGGAAAGACCTGGACTACCTGGAATTTGGTGTACAGCTTCTGATAACAATGCTACATACTTTAAGACTTAACTAGATTAAAAATGTTTTGTTTTGTATTTGATCCCCAGCAGCCCTCCAAAAAATGTTTTGTTTATGTTAGAAAGAGAAAAATAATGGAAAGGTAACAGGAAGGAGGTGATATTTGCAATGTTTATAAATAAAATTAACTTCAGGAGAAACAAGGAGGTGTTTTATATCAGAAATAAAATAATTCTTAAGAAATGAAAAGCAAATATGACTACATGTGATAAGATGCTCTGTTTGGTAGTAGTTAGAAAAATATACATTAATGGACCACATTATCTATTAGACTAAAATTTTTAAAAATACATAATAGAAATCATTAAGGAAAAGTTGGGAATTAAGAATGCACTATTAGTAGGGATATAAACGGATACAGCCATTCCAATGAATCTTTCAACTGTTAGTGAAAATAAATGCATATGTATCGTAAGACATCTTTGCGTGAACCCTAGGGATAAGCCAGAGAACATCTCCTTTGTATCACGAGGAAATACACAGAACACAAAATGTATCCTTTTAAACACTTCTGTTCATAGATCAGCAGCATTAAGTACATTCACATGGTTGTGCATGGTTGTACTATCCATCTCCAGAAAAATATTCATCTTCTACTCTAACTAAAGTTCTGTGTGTGTTAATTCCCCATTGTCCTTTCCCTCTAGTCCTTAGCAAGGACCATTCTATTTTCTTTCTATTCAATGTTCTAAGTACATTGTAGAAGTGTATGTATCTTTTTGTAACTGACTTATTTTATTTAGCATAGTATCTTCAGGGTCTATGCATATTATAGCGTGCACCAAAACTCACTTCTCTTTTAATGGTTAAAGTTTCTATATCTATACATCTACATTTATATATATCTATAAATCTGTGTTTATTCATCATCTGTTTTTGGACAAAGGTTGTATCAGCATTTTAGATATTATAATTAATGTTAATGCAAACATGTATGTACAAATATTTGTTCAGATTCTTATATTTCGTTGGCATATATAACCAGAAGTAGAAATGACTATTAGTTGCTTTTCCTTGTTGCTGACACAAAATATCTGATCCCCTTAATCCCAGCATCACACACTCTAGATCTAGCCACCTCTGGTCCAGCCACCTCTTACCATATGAGGCTTTGGGGGGACATCTAGACACAGACCATAACAAAATGCTTGATAAAACATTATGTTTAATGTTTGATAAACTACCAAATAATTTTCAATGGTGTTGCATTTTACAGTTCCATCATTCATGTAGCCCTACTTCTATATAACCTTCCCAGCATTTGTTATCTTATGTTTTTATTTTGTTTTATTTTCCTTTGTAACAATTATCCTAAAGGGCAGGAAATAGTATCTCATAATGCTTTTGATTTTCATTTTCCTAATGACAAGTGATGACCAATTCATTTGAAAAACAGTGTTTTTCCCATTCAGTGTTCTTGGCATCCTTGTTGGAAATCATGACCTAGAAGGGTGTATCTCCTTCCCCCGCACCTCCTTTCTTGGTTCCCACTGTTTCTCTGCTATACTCTGTGCACTGAAACCTCTAAAAATGAAGCCTGAATAAACCTCTCCTGTCCTCTCTGGTATCGAGTATTTCATCCCAGTAGTGAGAAAGTGGGTGGGACAGATACTGATGTCTTTCTCTCTCAATATCTGATATCTCTCCCTAACCTCTATATGTGTATGTGTGTGCACGCGCACATGCGCTTGTGTGATATGTACATTCAGAATATATATTCTGTATATGTAGAGAGAGAGCAATACCCATCCATCAAGAATTACAAAATGAGATAGAGATAAAGAAAAAAAAAGATAAAAAAGAGATATTGGAAAGTTTAAGGGGCATAAGTAAAAATATAGAAGGTAAATTATTTTCTTTGTGTTAGATAGCTACATACTCAAGGTTTGGCATGAAAATTTTAAAATGCTCTGACTAAAACACTTTCAAAGGAATCAAACTATCTTGGCTTGAAAATCATTTGCTAGATATTTCAAAAAGTGGATCCTGTGTTGACAAATATCTAATGTTGTAGGTACAGTGACAGATTTAGAATAAAGTTGTTTCAGAAATTCTGAAAATAGATACCACAGAGGTTCTGTTACATTTTTCTCTTATTCTTTAGTTGTAACTTTCAGACTTAGGCATCTAGTTAAATAGGAGTTACTTTGAAATTAAATAAGATGTTAAGGCAATGTTTTTCTAAGCATTTTAGAAGAGTCGTTTTATAATAGTGTATGTATGACTTGCTATAAACATGTATAAATATAGATATGTGTGTATATATAAGCCCTAAACAAACCAAACCCTTAGAATGATATGTAATTTGCACAATCTAATGGTTTTTTTGGTTAAATTAATCCTATCTGTGTTTCTTCAATTGAATCTGAAGCATCCTTAAATAAACGAGGTGTTAGGGAATATTTCTGAGCTGATATTGTAATAAAATATATTTAGTCTGTCATTACCTCACCAAAACTATGAGAAACAATATGTAGAAGCAGTTTAAAGTATACAATACTAATTTTAGGGCTGAGAAAAAATAAACCACATAAAAGACTTGCCTGTCATCATTAGTGTTTCACAGATGAGAAAACTGAGGTTCATTAGTGCTGAATAACTTTCCCTGAAATCTTACGTAGTGAGGAGAAGGTCTAAGATTTGCATTTAGCTTCATCTGAATGCTTCAAAAAAGATGCTTCATCCACTAAAACTGGAGTCTGTAGACACTTTCTCTACAGAAATGGATATTAAATAAGTCCAGTCTTGCAGCCAACATTATCAATGTGGAGCTAGTGAACACTGCCATCCTACCACAGAAAGTCTTGGGCAACATGTAAATACATACGTATATCTGTGTTGCATTAAAATGTAATTTATGCCACAATTTGAATTTCAAAAAATGTTAGAATCATGAAATATTATTCGTTCCTCAGTTTTGTTCATACATCTGAAATGCAACAAATATGATTTGCAAGGTGTACAGAAACAGGTTGCAGGTGGGATTTGGTCTATGAGATATAATTTTTCAAACTCTGTACTAAAACATGCTAAATTAGCCAGTTGGGAAGGGGGTGAATTTGTTCTTTCAATAGTGAGATGAAAGCATGAGGAAATTTTACCTTAAGAATGTAGGCCGAGGTTGGGGATTTAGTGCAAGTGGTAGAGCTCTCACATAGCAAGTGCAAGGCTCTGAGTTCGATCCCCCATGCCAAAAAAAAAAAAAAAAAAAGTAGGCTGAGATGATTTTTTTTGGCATCAAATATGTACTCAGCAGACAGTAGTCCAGAACCAGAATTCAAGGTAACAGTTAGCAGTAAACATATGAGAATTATCCCTATGAGATCATAGCTCAAACTGAGATAGTAGTTGAAAATATGGCTTTGGAAATATCCAGAGATATGTGGTAGAAGATAAAAGATAATGACATATGTATATGGGGTGTGAATAAAATGGATAGAATCAAGATGAATCAATTCGTGAATGATATGGAGAGGGGCTGTTTCATGAAACATTAAGAGTAGTACAAGTAACAAATCCAAAGCTGGGAATTTGGCTCAAGTGGTACAGTACTTGCTTAGCAAGAGCTAAGGCCCCAAGTTCGATCCCCAGCTCCCCAGCACCAAAACAAACAAACAAACAAAAAGAAAAAATAAGAACAAAAACAAGAGACCCAGGAGGACAAAAGAAAATCCACAGCTCCATTAAACAACTAAGTAGGTCAACAATGAGTTTTGAAAGAAACTCACTACAGAAAAGTTAGTGTGAGAGACAGGTTACGGGTGCTTTACCATGAGGCAGAATTTAAAGATTGAACAGCCCGTACAAAACAAAATTTTAAAAGTTAGACAATGTGCTTATGTTCTTTAAGCTTTGTTGCTTAATAAATATTCATTTCCCACAAAATTTTCTATTTCCAAACAAGTGTTGACACCAATAAACACTTGAAAGTGATACAATGGTATTTACACTCAGACCTGAAATCAAGCAAAGATTTGGAAACTACTGGAACTGACTTGTTGTATTCTGGAATTTTCATGAGATTGTATCTATTCATTAGATTTTTCTTATAATTGCAATTTTTATTTTAGGTTATTTTCATATATATGACATATATGTAATTTGGAGCTTGTGGTAAATCTACAACTCAGTGACTTGTGGATTCAAATGCTGGCTTTTATATGTCTCTATGTAAAGCTGTACAATGGGATAATCAATACCTCCCAGGTTGCATCTTCAAGAAAAGACAAATGAGAGGGACTGAAAACAAACATGGAATAGAGAATGGAAAACAAAATTCTTAAACAGGAAATATGTATGAATGCATGTGGGAAATTATTTCTGATTAGGGTCTCAAAGAAAATTAAACCACACATTGAGACGACGTCACTGTATGGAATAGTACAGACGTGTACAGAGAAGTAGCAGAGCACATAAGGTAACATGGGCAGAAGCAAGAAGCTCTTTTAATAGTAAAGGAGAAAGGGGCAAATGGGCAAAATCATTTCCAAGTTATTAAGACTTTTGATTGTGGAGAAGTTCAGTGTCTGGATGTTTCAAACATGGAGGAACATAGCAAGTACCACAGGTTCAGTCTTGTAGAAAAAGCCTTTCTAATCTAAGATGAGGCATCTAACAAAAGCAAGACCTGTGCCTTTAAAAACACTGACTGACATGCATTTTCAGATAGCTGAAAACAATTATACGCCAACACTTGGCTTGATCAGAGTTGATATGAACATTTTGTGCATTCACTTCAGTATTTTCTGTACTAAAATACATTCTGTATCTTTTCTTCACAAGATATTGAATGTCTCCTTGTACAGTATTCAACATGAAAAATTCTCCACCAGCCATATCACATACTTAATAGCCAATTTCAATACCTTAATTGAGTCAATTTAAAATGTCAACCAACATTTAGATATATTGTCTGTAAAGAAATATAAAACTTCACTCTATTAATTTACATTTTTCCCCCTTATATATTGTCTCTCTTTAACCCCGTAAGTTTATGACAGCAGGGGCGACCTATGGGGCGTGTGGCACAGCAGGCACGCAGCGCCCCCTCTGTTGGCATGCAAGCCAAGTCGCCCCAGCATCGCCCCGGCAGCCAAGCCATGGTGGATACAAATTGGAAAGCAACACTCTGGGCACCTGACTCCTATAATCACTTTATAAGGAATAAAACAATCTTTTAAGAAACATATTAGAATTTAAAATAGAAAAATATTGGGGAAAAGACACAAAGTGTTAGCTTCTTGAAATATGTGATATCTGAGCTCCACATTTAAAAGAAGAAGAGCATTTGGATACACAGAGTGGCAAGATATTTTCCAATTACAGGGAGCAGAGAGGATGCCTATGCCAAACTATGATGAGTGGAAATAATCAGGACCTGGGTACAACCAGCACCACTGTGAATGAAAATAAACCAGCAGTGATGCAGTCCCCAGGATGGATTACTCTCCGGGGAAATACCATTTTATCTACAAGACTCTGTAGTAATGAACAAAGTCACAATATCAAACTTCTAATAATGCTGAGTAAGCACTTTGCCCCAATATGCTGTAACTACAGAATTTACGACAAATCGTAAAACACAGTGTGATCATCTCCCCAATAAATCCCTTCTAAGCCTTTTGAACTCAACACATTTTATCCTGCTTGGAACAGCAACAGTATGTTTTATCCTCCTAGGGGGATGGAATGAGTGAGTTTATATAAAAAACAAAGACGCAAGTTCTTCCAAACTGCTGCAAACCACTAGTCAGTTCTTAAATTACTAAAAGAGGATGGTGTCTTAAAAATAAAACAAAATAGGAGTTAAAAAAGACATACATCACAGGCTTGGTGAAATGATGTTTATTCCTAGGTATTAAGCTAACATTTTCTCACCAATATGAAAGTAAAGAGTTTTAGAATGCTTACAAATATGTACTGTACTCAGTACTTATGGTGCTAATCTGTATTGTTTTGGTTTTTTACTTATTATTCTGGCTACTTCATTGATTTCTTTTTCTACGACATGTAACTAGCATCATGTGGTGCCTGTCCATAGGCAAATTATGAATAACTGTTTTAGCTCCAGAGCTGCCCTTTGCCACAGATGTATCATTTTTCAACTTATTTCCTTGCCCAGACCTGGTTCTCTACCTCTGGAGCATTGTTATTTTCAAGACCGCTTACCAATTAACTATGTGGATACAAATTTCAGTCTCAGCCCATATCACAGAGAAACCAAACTGAGACGGATGTTCATTCTCTCCGAGTTAATCTGTGATTCTGCACTCCTAATAAAGTCCAAGCTGATTCTCTGTTGAAATTGATAATTTAATTCTGAAAAATTTTATGAAAACGTATGGGATCTAGAATAGCCAACCTGGAAAGAAAAACTGGGAAAACATATACTACCTGATTTCAAGTTTTACTAATCAAAATAAGGTGGCAGTGCTGTAAAGATAGATAGGCAGACCAATTGGATAGAATTGTGAGACTGGAAATGGAACACACATGAGTGAATTGATTTTTGACAAAAGTAATTCAAAGGAAAAAAAAGAGCCTTTTCAATGAAGAGTTTAGACTGAGTGTCTAGAGTCATAAAAATGTGACGTGCAAATTCCCTAAACAGGTCAGCGGGAGTGGTGACAAATGGGGTTACCACCACTTTCAGCCTCTTATTGTTGAACCCATGTATTCTACTTACTTGGGAATAACCAACGTACAGTGGCATTGAATTAAGATACATATTGCATCCTGGTTGGATAGAGTGCCTTCGTGAGGCACAAGATTTCTAGGTGGGTCACTCAGTTATACTTTTAAAGCACCATTATGTCACTCTATCAGTGGAGGTCTATACTTCCATGGAGTATAATAAGGGACACAATCAGTGGATCCCACAGTGAGGAGCCCACTGCTCCACAATTGTGGGCCTTGTGAAATGCAGCATTCCAAACCATATCCATTAATCTTTATTCCTATTTACTCATGACATTGTACTGTCTCCTCTCACACTAAATGGGTACAACCGATATAATCAATACGAGACAGTAGAAATGATAATGTGTGAATCCCAGGGCTAATTCATACTATATACATTGTTCACTTTGCTCCTTGCAAGATGATTTTCTCTAAAAGAAGCTAGATGTCAAGTCCAAGTGAAGATTAAGCAGCCTTTTACACGGTCCGTGTGGTCCAAATGGGAAAGGGAACAAGGGAGGGGGAAAGGAACAGAGGGTCAAGAGAAATAAGAAATGGAAGGAAAAAATGGAAACAAAGCTTTTGTAAATAGGGAGGGAGGAGGGGTGAGGGGAGGGGAACGGGAAAAAAAGAAGCAACAAGATATACCATGTACAGGTACAAATCCCCTATGATAAACGTTATCAATATGTACACCTAAAATCTACCATTAAAATAAAATTAAAAAAAAAAAAACCATAAACAACTATAAACAACTACCATTGACTTAAAGCCACTGAGTTTTGGGGACACTATTATGCTGCAACAGATAACTAATCTAGATATAAAGTATGTTCTTTAGTCTAATTCGGTTTTATGTGTTAGCCACACACAAGCAAAACCCTCTGAAAGTCCCAAGAAAATGATGTTGGATAATACCCTGTAGAGAAGTAAGAAAACTCTGATCCCAGAATTAGTGTTAGCTACCCTCAAGGGGAATCACTCTCCTTTCCAAAGCAACCAAATGGCCATCTCTTAGAGGACGGTACTCTACTGAAACTCAGTAGAAGCTTCTGTTGTTGGCAGCTGTACCTGTGGTACATATGAATAGATATACCATCTGTCCTAGTCGCTTCCTCCTTGCTGGAACACAATACCCAATACCCACAACCTAACAGAGGAGAGGGTTGTTCTGACTTCGGGTTGCAGCCTGTGGTCAGCTGGATCCAAGGAAGACGTGGCATGGTGGAAGGGCCTGGTAGAGGAGAGCTGATCATGTCATGTCAGCTAAGAAGCAGAGAGAAGGGATGAGCCAGAGAGGGAGATTTACCCTTCCAGGTTGCACTCCCTGTGACCCACCTCTTCCAACAGGCCCCACCTCCTAATAGCACATTCAACAACAGATTCTTCTGTGGATCAATACCAATGAGTATAGCGTCCCCATGTCACCTTCCAAAAGCCCCACCTCTGAACACCTATCTTAGGGGGGCATTTTATCGAATCCATGACGCCATCCATTTCTGCTTTCACTACAACATGGAAGTGATCAATGAAAGAAGCTGGCTGATGCCCACAGACCAAGGTCTTCTTGATAACCTGTGAACAAAGCCTCTACCTGGCAGCGCATATTTTCTGGCGTGTTCCTGTAACACAAATATCTTCACTCTTTCTGCTCTTCCCACAGATCTACCCACACGGTTCTTTCTCTCCCATACCTCCGGTCCCTAATCTTCCAATCTAATCCCAGCCTTGATAGTCAGCCAACTCCTTTGCCATTCCACATGAGCATATTAGAATCTCAGGCTGCTGTTCTTCTTCAATAGAATGGATGATCATGTACACCTACCTAAATAGCTGCCTGTTGGTAGGATATCCTCTTACCAGCATCTTCCAGGATCATTCTGATTGGGACTATAATGCTGCAGGAGTCTGTGTGCCCTCTGTAGCCAGAGTGACTTGATACCAGGAGCTTTCTTTCTCCAATAACCCAATCCCAGGCCCACAGTTGATTCTGGATTCACATATTTGCTGTAGATGGTATGTCCTGGTCTCAGTCCCTGGGGGTCCAGGGTTCTCTATTGATGAGTTACTGCATTTGCGTGCCATAAATTTACAAAAAATGATTTTTCAATGCAGATACCTCTACTATGTTAGGGCCTGGTCAGTCTCACAATGGAAGAGGAAAGGTAGAGAGTACTGCAGCTTCAACTTTGTACAAAGGTCTTTCCTCTTCTGGACCGTATTCAAAGCCTGCAATCTTCCTGGTTATTCAGTAATGCAGTATTCCAAAGAGCAGTTTATAATGCTCTACGAACTCTTTACAGACAGCAAGTACAAAGCCCCTCTTTACTTTTAGAGATGTCCCAGCATAGGCTATACCACTGGATCCTCCCCCGCCCAGAAAAACTCGGAAACAGCAAAATTTTTAGTCTTCACGGCAATTATTTGCACATTATCTACCAAATGGCTTCAGCACACGTGACACTCATTGGTTGTTCACTGCGACTGGCCTGATACATTTTTACTTTGGACTACTATGAAATTCACAGAGTATCCTGGCAGACTTCATCTCCTTACACTGTATTTTAGTTCATGATTTGCTCTTGATGCACACTGCATGCACACTTGCTTTCCAAGGCTGATGATAGACAGACAGATAATAGGTAGATCTTAAATTATTAAATTCGACTGGCTTAAATATTATGCAGTTAAAAGTAAAACATTAGAATGACGATGAAATTCCACTTATCTTTTATCTTTGGTGATATCATTTTCAAATATTTTACGCCCTCTTCTGAAATACAACATACTATACATTATTGTATTTTCTCCTTTGGTCCCTTGTTTTTGAAGATAAAGAGGAAATTCTTTGTATATTTGTCAACCTATCATCTCCCATATTTCTCGTTCTTTGTAGAAAATCTATTTCCATTTGTTATCATTTCTCTTCAGTTTTACTGACATCGACATTTTTTGAAATGCTAGTGTGCTAATGACAATCTTTCTCAGCTGTAGTTATCTGGCATGTACTTAGTACTGTCCTGTTTTAAGGCTTTTGTCATTGCGTATAGACTTTACACTGACAGTTGTCTCACACCAGGTACTTTAAAGATGTGGAAACTTTGCTTTCTGCCTCCCTGCTCTCTGCTAAGGACTCAGCAATCTTTCCCAATATTACTCCTCTATATCTCTGTACTTTTAAGATTTTCTCCTTAGTTTTAGTTTTTAGCAGTTTAACTATGGTATGTGAGGGTATGATTTTTCTTTGCATTTATCTTTCTTGTGATTAGGAATCTATGACGTTTAGTGTCACAGCTGGCATTAGTGAGTATATTTTGAAACATTCCTATTGATATTCCCTCTCCTGTCATTCAGGTACTTAGATTACACAAGGCTACGACGTTGGTCATTAATCACAGGTCAGTAGGTTCCGCTTGTGACTTTTTGTGGGTTTTTTTCCCACATGTTTACCATTGTCCTTCAAATTCAATAATTTCTAATGAATCTGCCTCCCATTTAATATGTTCTTTTTCCTGATTCTTGCTCCAATAAATACATTTTGTAATTTTTTTCACTTACCATATTTGTCAATTTTAGGAGTTCTAATTAATTCTATTGTTTTAATTACCATTCTCAGATTTCTTATCTGTACACTCTCCATGACCAAGGTATACTTTATATATTCCTTCAACTTTTCAACATATTAATAGTAACTGCTTTAAAGACTTTGTGTCACAATTCCAGCCTTTATTTTTATCTTTTTACAAATTGGGAATGGATAATATTTTCCTATCTCTTTAGTTATCTACTAGTTTTAAAGATTCTGTATGATTTACATTGTATCATATATTGAAGGGAATCTACTTGATGCCATCTTTCAAAATTTATTTTGAATTTTTGGCAGTCAGTTAAATGATCGACACATTTTTTGCTCATATGGTTAAATTACATGACAACACTTTCAGTTTGTTTTAATAGTGGTAATAAAATATTTCTTTTCTGAATATGTAAAAGCATACAAAATTTGACACTAAAAGTTACTGCTTTTAGTAGTAAAATAAATTCTAGTAAAATAACTTCCATTCTACTTTCTACAATGAAAAAAAAAAATTGAACCTGACCTAAGAGAACAAGATATATGTGTACACACATCTTTATTTATTACATATTCAAGTTAGAGCTAGATCTGGAAGTAGTGGTGCATCCTGACTACAAAAATGTACCCATTCTAGGATCTACAATAGGATTACAATAGGATCTACAACAGGATTTACAAGGTGCTCAGTGAGATCTTTCATCCTGGGCGGGCTGGAAGCACCAACATCTCTCACAGATGCTCATCAGAGCCCAGCACTCACTGTACAGCCTCTCCTATAACAATGAATGCTCAGTCTCGCGGTGCAGGAGTCCCTGCTGGGCCTCAGGGAACTCCATCTTGTGTGTGATCTGCCCTCCCCTGGCCAGGATCTCCTGTGGACAAGCATGCCGATTCCTGAACAGCTCTTTTTGCAGTGTAAGCTCTTAGGATGCCAGCTTTCCCAGCACTCTATAACTCCACTTTTTAAACATTTCAGGGTGGGAAAAGAGTTACTTAGCAGTCACTTCTCTTCTCTGTACCAAAAAAAAAAAAAAAAAAAAAAAAAATCTTCCAAGGCTTATTTTAAAAGCTGCAAGACATTTCCTTACCTTTACTACTAAGATTCACTAACATTCTTTCAGGTGTATTCTGTTGGTACAAATCTCAATACTTTTAGTTACTCCACAGTCTTGTGATTAGTTTTGTTCTTGCTTAATATTTCATGCTTAAATTTCTTATAAGAGTGTATACTTGTGATGGTGGGACAGAAAGAGAATGAAATTCAATTTGAAGCTCATGGGATTGTGAAAGTGGCTCTACTGTTTTTTGTTTCCAATTTATATTTTAGAAGTTTTTCTAAACTCTTAATGCATCAAGTCAATAAAAGTATGTGAAAGCCACAAATCATTTTACATGTGAATTTGCAATTACAATTAACTGCAATATTATACGTGAATTAAATTTTAACCAGTAAGTTATCCATAAAAGTGTCAGCCACGGTGGATTGACACTATTTTCAAAAGTATTATTATCTCAATGCCTCATATGGTTAAATTGCATGATAACACTTTCAGTTTGTTTTAATAGTGGTAATAAAATGTTTCTTTGCTGAATATTTAAAAGCACACGAAATTTTGACACTAAAAGTTACCACTTTAAGTAGCAAAATAAATTCTAGTAAAATAAATTCCATTCTATTTTTTACATTAAAAAAATAAATTGAACCTGACCTGAGAGAACAATCTAAAAATGCTGAAATGTCGTCAAACTAGTGAAGAGTGGTAAATATCAACAGATGAAAGGCCACATTTCAGTATTCTGTAACACGGCTCATATACAACAATGATGAACGCCTCTGCTGGAATCTATTTTGAAACAGATTTTTTTTTTTTTTTTTGCTGTCGTTAATATAACTCCCTCTTCCAGGACTTCTATGCATAATAAGAAAACCACCCATTGTTAATAGCGATGCAATTTAGGGGAAATCATCAAATTAAACCAGCCAAAGTGAAGAAGGGGAAGGAAACTTGGTGTCATAAGCAAATTCAATACTTTCTTAATGTACTAGAGAAAAAGGGCCCCTCTTCGATTCCCTAGCATTTGCTTTACACAGTGCAAAAATACCTGTAAATGTTAATATAGTAGTTTCTGTATGGCTTTATTTATCTTATGAGGATTAATCATAGCAACATAACAATAGAGTGTAGCTCATTTCGAAGAGAAAACTACATGAAATTGAATGCTATGGGGCAAAGGCATTTTATAAAGTAAATAAAGGATATCTAACAGGTTGAATAAACACAGTGAAACTGGTAGGATACAGGCAGAAAACAATTTGGTTTTCTACCAGGAGAGCCTTCAAATATGTTCTGTGAGATCTCCATTCCCTCTTCCTAGATGCTATCTTTGACAGATAAATTGCTTTTCTGTTAAATTCTGGTATGAGAAGAGTGTCATTTTTCAGGATTAGGAGGTTTTGTATAATCTAAATCAAAACTAATCTCTTACACAACCCAGCTTCCCCCTCTCTTGGTGCAAGCCCGTTGCTTAGAAATCAGCAAAAGGAAAGACAGTTTTAAATATGGTGTTTCTCTACTCAAAAGACATCGTAAGGGAAGGGAGAAGAACAGGTCAAGAAGCTGTTTACACAGTGTTCATTCCAACCACCTGGTGACTGCTCAAGCAGAGATTCTAACCTTGAGACTTCTGGTTGTGTGCCGGAGAACTTTGGGGATTACTGGCAGGAGCGTTGACTTTCCACTTTTCTGACATGTGTTGACGCAGATCTGGGGCCCAATCTCCTCTTCTTCCAGACTGCCCCCAGTTCAACACATAGGAATCTTTCAGTATGACTCACTCATCTCCCGAGACTATGATACTAAAGGAAGTGCTCCCACGCGCACACACACTCACACACATGCACCATCCTTGTGCTAGAGTCTCAAAGGTCAAATGACTTTTGTTGCTGCCATCTTTCCTTCCTCTGCCATCATCAGATATGTTGGCCCACAGTTAATTTCTTTAGATTATTTCAGGTAAAAAGATATTATTCTTATGTGTGCCCTCAAGAATTTTCTTGCATTTAGCTGGAGTAGAAACACTTTGAGTAATTTAATCAGCTCTGCAAGCATAGGGCTATGATATGAGTTGCTAGTCTCCACTTTGGTGGTCTGCCCTATCTCTTTTATGTACTTTTGCCCTTGTGGCTCTAATCACTCGGTCTGAGACAAGGAAAAACACACCTTTTCATTAAGGGAAGAGAGTTGCACAAAATCCATGTGTTTTATGTTTTGTCTTCAAGACAAGCTCATTTTAATACCCCGCTGTTGTAACTATATTTCTTTTCTTTTCTTTTCTTTTCTTTTTCTTTTGTTGGTGCCAGGGATCGAACTCAGGGCCTTAAGCACTCTAACCACTAAGCTAAATCCCCAGCCCCAGATTGAGGCTTTTAAAGTCTTAGTGTACCTTTGATCATAGAAATATATTTATAGGATGGTTAAAGCATAGAATAAAGGTATTTCATTTGCTGAAGTATTTTTGGTTTTGGTGCCAGGGATCAGACTCAGGGCCTTTTGCTTCCGAGGCAAGCATTCTAACCACTGAGCTAAATCCCCAGCCTTGCTGAAGTATTGATACCAATCTTTGCCTCTCTTATACTAATGTCCCTACCATCATATATCCTACCAATTTGTGTACATTTAACTCTGTCTGGACTCCATGCTAAGACACAATCTAAAAATTGTGAGATTTAAATTAAATATACACTAGTTTACTCTAATAAAAATTTAGGTAGATGTATCAATATATTAAGATCTCAGTGTCTTGAGAGGTTTGATGTGGCATTGCTAACAGAAAACTATTCCCACGAATAATTTGATGTAGAATTAAAGTGACTTTGAAAGTTTACACAGAGTAGTTGGCCTGGCAGGTGTTCGACTGACATATGTAATATTATAAGAATTCAAAGTTTAGTTTAGTGACATACAGAAGAATCATTGGGAAATTAATCACAATATAACCACATGAGGAGATAGGGATATTAATTTCCTGGGTTTTAAATGTCTGTGTAATGTTTTGATGATGAGTAAGTTATGAATGTGTCCTTTTGCCTTGACCTCACCCACTCGTACAGGCCCCTGCCCGTCTCTGTACTCTCCAATCTTGTGGATCAGATATAGCAAGAAGGTTTAACTTTGCTAACAGCATCCTGTAGGGGCTACCTGGGCCCTGCATTTAAAAGGCAACTTTCTACTCCATATCATCTGGACTCACCCTAAAAGGATATTACAGTCAATTAGTGCTGCTGTGAGAGGTCCTGGAATAAAAAGCCAGGACACATTTGCTGCCAATCACGTGTGAGAAGCAGCTGTACACCCCGCTAAGTATTTTCATCAATATGTTGTTCTACATCACTGTATCAAGATGTACACTACAGTCTATCTTGGCATTTTTATGAATACATTTCATACAATAACCTGAAAGAAATACAAAAGTACCATGTTTTGTGTATTTTAAAACATATGCAACACTCAGCAGTACATTGTAGGAAGCAATGATTGGAATGGAAATAACTGAATATAGCTTTTTCTTTCTCCATTTCTAATTCCTGTGCCTCAGTGTATAAAATGTAAGATGATGTATTATTTATCAACAGCAGCGCTGCGCTCCTCTGCAAATGTCACTCAATGAGATTACCATACATATTTGGCTGCACATCAAAATGTCTTTATGTGGTTTGCGATTATCTGACAGTGTGGGAATGTGAGTAGCAGGAGTGAAGGCAAATGAGAAACCTGAGGCTAACGGCAAAAGGGCAGAAAACTTCCCCTTAGCACACGTGTTCAGATGATCTTGGGTAAGGAGAAAAGACATCTTGCTGCAAAGCCCGAGAGCCTGGCCCTTCAAGGCGTTGAATGCAGCCAGGTCCTGCAGAGGCCGCCGCGGCATTTCTCAGCTCCCTATACTGTGCATACCTGCTTTCCTCGGTCTGGGGCAGGGGACCTCTGCACAGCCAGGGAGAGACTGGTGTTCTCTTTCTCCCATTTCAAAGATTTTTGTTTCTTTGCTCTGACTTAATATCTCACTGTCTAAAGTACTTGATAGAGATAAAATATTTAATACCTGTTATGTTTCAGGCATTGTGCTCACTACCTTATTCATATTAATTCATTTAATCACATTTATTCACTGAACGAATATGTGCACATTTAAATATACGTTTATAGATGAAGAAATCACCAATCAAAAAGGTGAAGCAAGCTGGGCGTGGTGGCACGTGCTTGCCATCCCAGCCCTTGGGAGACTGAGGCAGGAAGAGCACTGTGAGTTCGAGGCCAGCCTGGACTATATAGCAAGACACTGCCTCAAAATATAAATAAATAAAAATAAAAACAAAGTTCTTTACGTACGGTTCCAAAGAATTTACAGCTAGAACGAGAGGCCCTTGGTTTCGATTTGCGTTTTTCCACTGCGCTACCCAAGCTCATGATAAGCAGCTGAATTTTGCCCAATTGTTTGTTCAGCCTTATTTTATGTAGTTGAACTCGTCGTCCCCTTTATCTCCTGGTAGACAGCATCATTTTCTCACCATGGCTTACACATTTATGATCTATTATTAACAGAAATGAAAGTTAACTAAACTTTCATAATTTGGTCATATTTTACACTTGGTATTATAAAAATATTTTCCTCTTTTTTCATGTATTTGTCTTTGATCATTAATTTTTATTAGCATACGTTTGTGATATACAATAAATACATTCATAATGGGGAACTGGTACATCTATATATCAAATATTGATTCTTTTTATTTGCCCTGCTCCTCCCCTCCTCCCCAACCCCTCATCTTCATCCCCTTTCTGTCGCCATGAAATCTATTTCCTTGTTTCCTATCATCTATCTTTTATTTAACTTTTAAAATTATTTATACTCTGCATTTTTATATAAGAAAAACCACATGATAGCATTCTTTGGTTTATTTCTTTAGCATTATTTTCTCAAAGTACATCCATTTTCCTACAAATGACCCAAATTTATTGCTAAGTATCACTTCACTGTGTAGATGTGCCACATTTCTTTATCCACTCGTCTGTTAAAGTAATCAGAAATAATTATAGAGTCTGCCTGATGTTAGGCTTTTATCATGATATTCTACAATAGGCAGCAGAGCACCAGGCAGCATTCATTCTGTCTGAAGAACACTCACCCTAGAAACTCTAATTACCCCCCAAAAGTTTAATATCAAAAAAGCTTACCATGCTAGGCATGTCCTTCTAGTAAAAAACATTCCTTCACGTGTGCCTTCCATTTCCAGGAGCTGACCTGCAGCACACACATACAACATACATGCACACACACACGTACACACACATACATGCACACGTTTGTTTTAACCAGTCTTTACCCTTAAGATTTCTTCCCTGTCTCTGCTTCCCAACTCTTGCTCAGTGAATCACTATTTCACAAACAGGTAACCACATATCTTCAGGCTAGAATATGGAACTAGATATGTATCTCACTCCCTTTACAATGGAACCTGCACATATATTGCCTAATAAAAATTGCCTATCTCTGTTGAGTAGCCACGATGTGTCAGTCATTACCTAAGTTCTCTGCATGTATTGTTACCATTTAGTCTTCAAAACAACACCACAATATAGAAATGAAGATTATCTGCCATTCACCAAGACAAGGTTCCATAGCTTGCAAGGTGTCACCCCTGCTCAAGGTCTCACATGTGAGGAAAGAGGGAGGACAGGACGTGAATTGAGTCACTCTGGCTACAAGCCCCAGATGCTTCACCATTACATCATCTGAAATGTATTGCATAGCAACTACTTTTTCCATATTATCTAATAAACCACCCTACTTCTGGTGAGGAAAGAACAATTACTACCTCTATTACATCTGTGTCATACATAGGCCCTGCTTTTATGGAAGTGCACAGTTACTCAGCAGCATAGTGAAGATTTAGGCTGGAGCCCGATTCACTTCTGATCTTGTATACTCTCCCTAGCACCCCGTTACACATGCCATTCATTGTATGCATTTATTATATGCCTTCATGTGAATATTGCTCATACTTATCATTATTACTAGGTAATAAATACTTGAAATCAACCCACAGTTCCAAGGAGTTTAAAAATTCCAGATATTTTTAAAACACCTTCTTTTTAAATATATATCTCCCAAATTAAGAAAAAAAAAACAACAACAATGACCAAGTAGTACTTTTAAACTGTTTACCATTTGCAAATAACAGAAGAATTTTAACTTGCCAGGAAATTGGGTAAATCTACAGGTGTGCATAGTTATTCCTGACAGGAAAACATAATAATATGAAAACAAAATGGAGATCAGAAACTTTTCTTTAGATATCTAAGCTGTCTTCATGCGCTTATAAAATATTTTCTTAATTTTCTTTATTTTATTTTTGTGTGTGTTTGTGTGTGTGTGTGTGTGTGTGTGTGTGTGAGTGTGTGTGTGTGTTACTGGGAATCAAACCCAAGGGAATACTTTGCCCCCGAGCTAGTCCTCAGGCTCTTTTATTTTGATTTTGATATGGGGAGTCTCACTAAAATGTCCAGATAGGTCTCGAACTTGAGATCTTTTGCTTCAGCCTCCCAAAGTACTGAGATTAAAGGGGTTTTATTTTTTAGTTTCAGAATTTGTAAAAATAAGAAACCTCATAAAATAAAAGTGTTTTTCGTTGCTTACCATCTTCATTGTATTATTGCTACCACACCGAGATTTGTCAGCTCCCTCAAAGCCCCTTGAATTATTCACTTTACTGCATCATCTTTTGTGTGTTAGAAGGATTTTTATCTGCACGCTAAAGAGGTGATGAAAATAGATTCTGTGCCACAAAGACTCATGTTTCTGTCATTTGCAGAAGTTGGCACTCAGGCAAGTCAGATGTTCTCAATCTCTATTTCCTCACTACTAAAAAGTAGATAATAACATCTGTATTTCATGGCTATTTTACAGTTAAATGAAGTACTTCACAACTATTGGTTCCTTCCTGCCCCAGTATCTTTGTCAAGGTTATTTTGTGTTAAAGTACAGACACTTGCTTCAGACAAGTTTAAGCATAAAATGAAAGTTATTGGAAAGACATCCACAATCAGTAAAACAAGTAAAACATTATCAACCATGTCTCAAGACAGACTGAGGCTGAGTAACAAGAAGCTATCAGGAACCTAAGCAGGTATTTTCAGATTCACTCTCCCTGCGAAATAGTTTCTCAACCCACTTCACTCTACTACATTTGTATTTTATCCATAGATCTCGTTTATCTACTCTTACATCCACATGGCTGGTACAAATTTTATAATTAATTTCTCCTGAAAATCTATATATTGACTTCAATTTCCCACTTCAGGGGAGAAACTCCGATCTGCTCCTGTTGGGGCCCTTGCCTGGCCCTGATTCAACTGGCCAGTGTAGGAAGACAATTTCATGTGATTTACTGGAGAAACCAAGAGTCACCCCTCTAAGATATAATTCAAACATGGTCACTTAGCCTGTAGAAAATATTCAAGGAGCATTGCCATCTTAATATTTTCGCATATTTAAATATTGAGTCACTGAAAGGTTAAGAGACTTTCCCACAGCCAAGGTAAACTAAAACTAGGTAACAGAGAGGCCTCTTGTTCAATCCAGAAGCACATGAAGTCATCTCCTAATGTCGACCATTGCTCACACTGCTAACATACGGAGGGATCTTGAGAAGGATGGAGAATGGATTTAAGAATTCCTACACTTCCTTTCAGCTCTACATTCAGTGTAGTAGCTACACTGTGTGATTTTGACCCAAATCCCATGTTTCAATTTCCTCATTTGTATCAAGGATATAATAATAATTCTTACATCACAGAACTCTGAGAATCCAATAAAACTACAAAGTACCTGACACAAGGCAATACTAAAAGCTAACAATTATTGAACATCTGCTCCAGAACAGATCTGGTTTATTTCTTTTCTTGGGCAACACTCTTTATACTCACAGTGACTACATGTTATCAGTTTTATACACAAAGGAAACTAAGGTAGAGAGGTTTAGTGCTCAATTTTCACCCAGCTAGAAAGTGGGGGGACAAGGATTCAAACCTAGGTGATCTGACTCCCCAAAACCAGAGCACTTAATTATGGCACTGTAGAGACAACATCAGCACGGCTTCCATAGCACTGAATGGCTCTTTGATTGCTTTATGATGGTTTATATCATGTAACCCACATCCTTAATGATCTTTCACTAAATAATTGTATAATGTTGCACTACCATATAGGTTGTCAGTTTACAGCTATCTCTTGTAAAACACGAGTCAGTCACTGCATTTTTTTTTTTTAAACACAGATGCCTGTACCCACTGAGTCTTGTGAGTCTGTAAGAGTGAGTCCAATTTCAGACATAATTTCAGGACACGCCATGGTTGAGTTCACATTTAAGAAGCAATCTATCAACTCTTGGGCAGGGTTTGTTACAGAGGGCCCCACTCACCCTCTCCATAAGAGTCACCTTGCATGCCTATGAATTGCAGTGCCCAGAGATAGAGTCTGGGAAATTTAATAAATTCCCCAGAACAATTTTTGCACACCAAAATTTGAGGTCCATTGCCCAAGAGTTAAGATTTAAACGGCCAGAAAAATGTCTTCCCCAATGAAGCAGCAGGAAAGTCAGAGACCAGAGAGACGCTGCATAAGAATCCCCTCACGCAGCACCCCACCACGGGGTTGCGCTACATGGCCTTCATGTTGCTCACATAGCAGGGCAGCTGTTAGGAACATTACAGGGTAAAGGAAAGGCTGCCCAAGGACAACAACTTGTCATGCATTTGGATCGTCTTTGAGCATGACAGCGCTTTCACTGTCTCCTCAACCAAATAATAGAAACCTCGGACTAGGGAATATTGAAGAACGCTTCTAAGTCAGTGGCAAGGTTTGCAGATTTAATTTGATGTGATTTATAAATTGGTGCTGTTATTGATTCTGTTGTTGGTGGTGAACCCTGCTGCTAGAGAAAGCCACTGCCTTCAGTAACTGAGGTGTGCCTCCGTCCATTAACGAGTAGCTTGGGCACTGACACGATTTCATAACAGATGTCACTTAGACTGACACCGCCCGCGGGAACCCCTGCTGTTTCCCTTTGTGCACCGGCATGAGGAAACTGTTTCCTTACTGTATCAAAGTTGTATTGCTGTCAGGTAATGATTCAGAATGCAATAGCTACTTTCTTAAAAAAAAAAAAAGAAACCCACCAGGATACATTCCTCAGTACAGCAAAAATAACGATCTTTGCACGAAAAACAGACGAAAAATCTCGGTAGAGTTATAGGAAGGTGGCAAGGATTTGAACACAAAGTTCTACATCTGCAGTCCTAATTCTGTATAAGCTTGTAAGAGCATGGAAATCCCTGTGGTGAAGGTATTTTCATTTCTATTAATATTTTGCTAATTTTATAACTCATTTTTTTTCTCAGGATACCAAAGTTTTTAGGACATACCACTCATCTATTAGCAGCTTTGCAAAAACAAATTTTCTAAACAAAAAAAAAAATGATTTACCACATTTGTATAGATACTATGGTAAAATACAACGCAGATTTAGAAATATAAAATTGCTAAAATTAAAGTTTCTTAAATTAAGAAAATACTGTACAAGTATTATGATTTTCTTTAGACCTTTGAAAAATTGTCCTTGGTTGCAAAGAATCAATTTATAGTTATGTTAATAGACCTGAGGATAATACTACCAATCGGAAATTAAATTGCGGTCCACCTGCCTACGTCAAAGCTCCAATCTGACACGCTGCGCATAATGTGTTCTATTACATTTTTTCTTTATAAGGATAGAAATCCTTGCGAAAAATGGGACTGTTTATTATTATCATTAATCATTAATAGCTAACATCTGCATGTGACCAGTACTTTCTGTGGAATGGATACTATCATTATTCCCTGGATGGAGTAACTAATGCTATTCCCCAAATGTTCCTTGCTACTCACCTCCTCGGAAATTGGTATGATTACAACACTCTAGTTCCCAGCTCCTTTGAAATTAGCCCTGTACATCACTCTGCACTCTGAGTGACTGCAATGAATAGAGGACTCGGGCAACCTACCTTGGACATGAGAGAAAAACAAGATTTGATTTGTTCAGCTCCTGAGATATAGGGGTCATGCAGCCAGCACATAACTTGTGACATCCACACTAAAACATCTCCACTTTTCTACTAAGAAAACTAAGGATTAGGAGGATGAAAGTCTGAACCTAGACTACTTTCCCACTATCATTATAGGGCTCTGTCTTTTGTTTCCCCGTGAAAACATGGTTCTTTACTGCTCAATTTCTAAAATTTGCAAAAAGTCCTGCTTACCTCCTTACTTTTAAGGCATCATTTTCTCACCTTCTCTGAATATCTTTTTGCAGTTTGTTGCTTCCAGTCTCCCATGTTGCATGGAAATCATCACTCCAAAATGGAGATGAGGTGAGAAGGAGTCAGAAGCTTCAAAGACAGTTGATTTTATCACCCATATGCTGAAATACAAATAGCAGTGATCAATTACAAAAAAAAAAAAAAATCAAAAGTCCTCTTTATTTTACTCCTTGACTTGGTAAGTCTGAGGAGGCTTCCTGCCTTCAAACAGCATGTTGAACTTTTATTGTTAAGTGTTTAAGAAATCTCTTTAAATGTCTCTGAAAGACCTCTTAACTACTCAGTCATTATCGTCATTGAGTGTAAAAGAAAATAAAACAAATCGCCTCTAGATTTTGCTGAGAATTAAAAATCTAAACTTTTCCATTTTTTATGTTTCTTGATCTTGAGAAACTGATATAATCAGTTTATGTGATTCTCCATATGCAAGGCATTTTAATAAAGCACACCTTTTAAGATCATTGTAAATATTTAATACATCTGGAAAATTTAGGAGAGTTCCTGAACACATCCTAAATGCACCATAAACGTTTTTATAACTAAGTGCCCCAAATGTAGCAGACTATGCATGAGCCTCACAAACAGACACAGGGGAGGAAGGCTGTACAGCTTATTGCAATTCAGTATGCTAATTTTTATAATGACTACAGATAAAGGAATGTGAGCATGGAGGAAGGAGAATTTAATCTTGACTGAGGGAAATAGGAGGCAAAAAAAATTAGAAAACGAAGTGAACTTTAATAGGTGGACAAAGAAATTTCTGGCAGGAAGAAAAAGCAAAAGCGTGGAGCTCGACCTTAAATTATAAGAAAAAAGGAACATGAGAAGAGACTCGAAAATCACCCAACGACAGCTTGACTTGTGCTTGTGAGAATGGATCTGTGTGTACGTGTATTTTGCTTTAACTGTTCCTATTTTTTTTTGCTTTTTATCATAAGCCACTCCAAATCCTTTTGCAAGAATGTGAAGTATATTTGTTTGTGTTTTGTTTTTTTCCTTGTGGTCCCAGGGATCGAACTCGGGGCCTTGTGTTTGCCAGGCAAGCACTCTAACCACTGAGCTAAATCCCCAGCCCCAAGAATGTGAAGTATAAAACCAGATACTTTCAGACAACAGTGCTTAGCTCTTAACACCTCTGTGGGCACTTACCAGCTGAGATGCTTAAAGGGAAGGCAGATCCGGCAAAGGGCAGAGGACACAGGAAAAGAGAAAAGCACTAGGTTAAGGAGGGGCCAAAACTCAGTTGTGCTTTTTCCACTTTTTAATTATATCTTAGAATGAGTACACATTTTTTTGCAATGTCTCTGTGCCATTTGTACAAACATCACTTAAGCATTTATTGTCCTGCATCTTATAATATTTTCCAGAAGTTTAAGTAATGTCAGTGAACTTGAAAGACATACACTGGTTGTAATATTCTAAGATACATTAAGATAAGTTGGAAATTAAATTTTGGAAGGACTTCATTGCTCCTGATCACCATTTATCCCATGTGGTACATCTACTGTATTTCAGAGAAAAGTGTTCTTAACTCATCCTGTGAAATTAATGACAGGTTAATGATGTTAACGACATAGTTTAAAATCAGTGACAGGTCCACCACTCTAGCTATTTGTAGTCATAGGGCTTCAGAAAGAGTAGATTTCTGAAACACAGTTAAGCATGCTGAGGAAATCATGCTGAAGAGAGAAAGAGAGAAGGAGGTGAGGGGGAGAGAGAGAGAAGAAAGCAAAGGACAAAGAAAAAAAAAAGAAAGAAAGATCCAATTGGTGCATATTGTCACGAACTGTGTCTCAACCTGTGCTTAGTGGTATGAGGTATTAGATGGAACGAGGGGTTTTGCTCACAAACTACAGAATGAAGGAGGGAGGTGAGTTGGTATCCATATGTAGGCATCTATATTAAAAAGAGGCAGAACACATACTTTATGGAGAATTCAGAGTGTTATACTAGATCTCAAGGGGAAAAAATTATGCTTATTTGGGAATGTCCAAATAACAGGGCCTCGATAGAATTCCAATTTAAATGAAAGGATAGTGCATATTTTAAATGAATAGACGAGGAAAGAAATGGGATGAAGAAGACTCCATGTATCACTATATCAAGCTGAATATCTGATTGTTTATGCAAGAATTGTCCTAAACACTGAGAAAACAAGCAAAAGAGTGTCATCAAGCTTCCAAAGGCAGAATGCAACCATTTACATCAATAAGACTCTGGGCCTTTTGAAATTCGGTTGCGTTTGACCAGTGGTAGCCACTGTTATTAGGAAGCTGGAGAAATTTAACTCCAGATTCCTTCCCTGTCTATCTGCATCCTTCTACAGAAAGGTGGAACTCCTGACAGGTGGGCTTCTCCATATAGTTACTCTCTCCTGAGGGCTGCTATCGCTCCCTCCTGCTCCTTAGCTAGGTGAAGCAGCTGGTGACAATCTCAGAATTTCTCTAAACACCTCCAATTCAGTTTTTAAATTCTCTTCATTGACCGTGTTGATGCATAGCATCTCTTCTTTTGGAACCGGGGCCAATACAATGGCTATCCCTAAATTTGATATTCTGTATTTGTATAAATTGCCACACACTTGGAGAGAAGTAAATCTATTTGCATAACATTCTTCAGAGATTTGGGGAGAGGAAATACTTTTTAGGTTTTGCCTACCTGGGTCACCTGAGTTTCTGTGATACAGCTAATTTACCTCAGTTTTCTCCATATCAGAGAAACACTATGGCATAGATATTAAAGCCATAAAATCTACCAGCTACTGCCTAGGTTCAAATTCTCTCTATATGGTTTGTGCGGAATTCCATATATTCCCTGTGCCTCAGTTTGCTATCTTTAAAATGATGCTAATTACAGTGTCATAGGATTTTTGAGAGCATCAAATGGATTGATGTCTGCAAAGCATTGAAAATGAGGCCAAATAAAATACACACACACACACACACACACACACACGTACATACTTGGTACTATTATTTGCATTCTGTATAGTAATATCCTAATGCAGTCTTTAGGATGTTTGAATTTTTTAAAACTACTGAATTTGGTCTACATGTGAATAGATCGTGAACTATGATACCATGCAGTAGCATTTATGTATAATCTCGCATACGAGGCTGAAAAGAAAACCTGTGACCCCCTTTGAGTTCCTCTTTCCCAAGTGCTGAGAAAGTCACTTGGGACCAAGTGCCCCACACCAGGCTGCTCGTATACTTCCACATAGACAAAGCTCTTAGACTGTGGCTGTTTCCTGGTATCAGTCCTGGGCTTGGCCACTCCCTTATTTCAGAGCAATATTCTATATGCTGAAAATTTTATCTTCATGTTTGCATTGGCTACTTTAATTAATTTATCTCAGACATCTTCAATCTCCTCTCAGCCTCCCTCACTTTTTTAAATTAAGAATCACTACATTTAATCAGTCGGGGCTTTAAAGTTCTTATGTCTTTTGTTTTAAATTCCTTTTCTTCATCACAATCAAGCTTTCTGATACTTGACATATTTGTACCTTTTTCTTTTTGGTAGCACATTCACCTTGCTTTTGACTTTTGAGTTTAACTCCCCTAAACTAAACAACAAGAAGGATATTCACCTTGAACAAAAGCACGAAAACCATGTAAGGTCTGAGTTTACAATCAAATCTATTTTTTAGCTGGATCCTGACTCCAAAGGCGTAATATTAAGAGGTAAAGCTTTTGGGAAGTGAACATATCGTGGGTCACAGGACTCTCGGGAATGGGATTAACACTCTTAATGTGGTCCAAAAAAGACCTCTCAACCCTTCCGCTATGTGTGCACACAGTGAGAAGATGCCTTCTATAAACCAGAAAGCAAGTTCTAAATAGACAAACTAAACCTGCTGCTCTTTGATCTGGGACTTCTCAGTCTCATCAATTGTCAGAAATAAATTTCCTTTACCTATAAGTCACACAATTTAGGAGATTTCTTATTGCTTCCTGAGTAGACTAAAGAGCTATCCCCAGAGAGCAATATCCGAACTGAAAATAGGATGTGGCCTTTTGTGGGTGCAAGGATGGAGTTTATTAAGTGACTGGGGGATGTGGAGGATGTGGAGGATGCCAAAGAAACTAGCTCATTCCAAGGTAATAGGACTGACATGTATTGTTGGCCAATATCAGTAATTTCTAGGCTAAAGAACAATCTTACTGAGGAATTCTATAGTAAAAATTAGCCAAAAATTCTCAATAGGGATTGTAAAAATAATCATGCACTTTAAGCTTCTTATAACATTTCGCTCTTGGTCAGGTGCTAGGTTGATGTTTGGAATTAACTTTTCTATCTTCAATTTATGAAAGAGCCAAACTTCTTCCCACCAAATTGGAGAACTGTTTTTCTCCAGTTCGAGTAAGAATAAATTACTCACTACTGGGAAGAATAAATTAGAGTTTACTTCTTACAGAAAGTCCATATCTTTCCAAATTGAATGTTTCCAAGCCATTGCTTTTTATAGACTCAAAAATATCACATGATATGTCTAATAGTTGACACATCCTTCCCCACTTTTTTCACCTATGTTTCTGTCACTTTCTAGGCCCCACATCAAAACAGCTCTGTTTTCCATTTCTGCTTCTCGTCTATTCTCTCCTTCACTCTGCTGTAGACTCAGGGACTGACAATTCTGACGAGGTTTTTACTGCACAGAAATGTCTCTGCACCATTGTTTTCAAAGGCTTTTACAACTCAAGCCATCTGCTCTTTTTCCTCCCTTTTCCTGTTGTGTAAAACATTTTTGAAATACAGTGAAGGAGAGAAATGCAATCCTAAAGTGCAGTCCTGAGTCGTGCCACGCATTAATTTTCAAGCTGCTTCGCTCGGCAGCATCATTTCTCCAGTAAAATGGCAAAGTGTGGATGCCCTGAGGGCCTGACTCTGCTTTTTTCTTAATCATAAGTAATTAGAGAAACTGCCACATGTTGTTTTGGATGGTGTTTAAGTTCAGAAATGCTTTGAAAGGGTCTATGTACAGCCAGATTAAAGATATCCGAAGGCAAAGTAGTATCTTCAAAAGCTCAAATGGGTTGATTTGTTACTTCAATCCATTTTACAACACCTGGCTCTGCATAAAATTGAAGAATCAGCTTAAGAAAAAATATGTAATGAGGCACCAAAAGGAAATCATGGCTCAGTCTCATTCTCTGCTGCACAATTAACCTTCTAGACAGGAAGATTGCTACATGTAGAACAAAGCAGGCCTTAAAGGCCCCTCAGTAAACTCCTTCTCTGTCCTCCAAGGTACCAAAGTGGGCCTATAGGAATTAATCCGTGGAGTTATTCAAAGCACTTTAGGTTTTGAAACTCCACTTGTAAGTCATAAGTGTCATCTATAGATGATAATTCTGCAGGGATAACTTCTGTTTAATTGTTTAAATATTTCTCCTTGTCAAGAAGGAAATGATGTTGAGAAAATGGATTTAAATAGGTTCCTAGGATGAAGAAGTAGGGGCAGAAAGATAAAGGAAGCGGAGAGCTGGAAGGCTAATTGTGAGTCACCAAATACCCAAGTTACACACACAGGATCACAGAGAAGGGTAGAAATTAAAAATGATTTAACAACCACTTACATTCTTTCTCTGTGCAACAGGTGGCCTCCAAACTTACTGTTCTCCCAAATACAGTTAACTACAGTAAATCTGTTGATACACCATTTTCCCCCATCCACCACAAACCACTACTAAATTTGATGTGTCTAACAAGACTAACCTTTTAAGATTTCCATGGAGAAACAGACACATCTGTTACCCTCCACTTTAGCACTAAAACTCTGCCCATGAGTTCTAGTCACCCTCCCATAAGGGAATGTGGTTAGAAAGAGGACCAAAAAGTACAAAGAAGGCTAAAGCAATAACCGGCAAACTCTTGAACATGCCTGGCTGAATTGGCCTCTGTCATACATTTCTGACCTGAGTAAAGGAAAGATCCCGCCAGGCCTACAGGACCTCAGGTTCGTGGATTACTTCTGGCTTGGGTGTCAAAGAAGGAAACTGTAGGGCTCTCTCATCATCAAGAAGAGAAGTCAACATGTTTTCAAAGCTACATCATGGTATAATTTGGTGTTCACCTTGGATATAAATAAGATGTCAGCATGGATTTTAATCTAAAAGAAGATGCTAAACTCCAAATGTCTTGACTACACAATTCCAATATTTAAAGTTTAAAAAGAACCAAATGCCAAGATATTTCATGACTCCAAAAACACACAGTACTTCCATCACTCCCAGTGGTATTAATAAAGGCAACAGGTATAAAAATGGTCAAGACGTAGACGTCACAACAGACAACCATCTGAGATCCTTGCCTATGAATGTTGCTTTCCCAAAGAAGCAGGTATTTTCAGAAAAAGCTTAAAATATTTTCAGGAAAAGCTCATCCTTAAGGTGTGAAGCAAACCAGGAGAAAATGTCCTGAAGCAGCTTCCAGCCACCAAACTATACCTGAGTGGAGCAAAAAGCCCAGAAATGGACCACCGCGTGACCTTTCTGAAGTGATTCGTGAACTCTGTCATTTACTGATGTGGCAAAATGTAGGAGAAAGACCCAACGAAAGGATTTACAGTCCTCTCTGTGATTCCTCCAGGTTTCAGTAAAGTCACCCAAGAGTCACAGCAAAGTTACAAAGACAGAGCACTTAGATGAGACTCAGTCACACACAGCGTCCCCCTCCTGCTCTCCGGATAGTACTAGGAAAGGAGTTCAGGTGCTACAACAATCACCCCACAGCACCGTTTTCATCACCAATAGCCTCCTCCAAATGGACCCACCGTGTCCTCACAATAAAACAGAGCTTTAAGTCTGTATTCGTGTATTTTACAAATATCCCCATTTTTGGTACGTGTGTTTGCTTTTGTGGTGCTGGGGATCTAACCTAGGCCCCTGCACTGAGCTATATTCCCAACCCTTATTTGTTTCTTTTGAGACAGGGTCTTGCTGCGTTGCTAAGTGCTCTGGCTGGGCTTGAACTTCTGATCTGCTTGCCTCAGCCTTCTAGAGTGCTACCGTTACAGGTTGCACCACTGTACCTGGCTCATGTTTGTGTTGTTGTTATTGTTGTTGTTTTGGTTTTTTTGGGAGGATGCTGGGGATCGAACGCAGGGCCTTGTGCTTGCTCGGCAAGTGCCCTACCACTGAGCTAAATCCTCAACTCCTTGGCTGATATTTTTAAGGCATTGTCTTGGCTTGCACTAGTCTCATACCAGGAATGATTTATTTCATGATTTCTGCTTTTGAAATATTTTCCCCATTTGCCAAACTTCATGACACCTCTTTGTGTCTCTAGGAAACTTCCCCTTTTCACAGCCCTCCCACCCTTTCCAACCCTTGCCTCTGCACCAGCCTAGTTATAAATTCATGGAGTACTGTGGCATGTGTAGGGGTGTGTGTGTATGCGTGTGAGAGAGATCTTTATTAAGCAAAATCGTTTCTGAGACAAGCACTGTATCATTTATATGCCTGTATTTACACAATGCATATGAGCTTAGTAAATATACATTAAATACAAAAGCATTTTACCTAAAAGTTTTAGAGCATGTGTGTGTGAAGATCACCTGCATTGAATTATCTAAAAGTTTTCAAGCTGTAGAGTTGGTGTAAAATGTAAGTACCCCCATGCACATGTGTGAGGTACGGGTATAAGAATCCACCAGGAAGCCACGTTCTCTTTGTAGGCACTGCTTAACAGGACATTCTTTGGAGATAATTTTTGATGATGATCTTAAGGTAAAACAAGCAACAGAAAATCTGCACCTATCACTGGAGGTGACTTCTAGGGAGTCCTCCGGTTAGAAGAGCATCACAAATTATCCTGACTCCATGCTGGTCTTCATGCTCTCATCCAAAGTGCCTCACTGCAAAAATATTCTCTGCTCTCAAATATTTCCTGTAGTCCCCCCCCAGGGATGCTGCAGATGTGGTCACGATGAATCTCTGCCATCTGGGGAGTATACTGCTTTGCTAGCGCCACTGGAAATCTGCTGTGCCCACCCGGCATCTCAGTGCTCATTGAGTCACTCTGGTTTTCTACCAGGGTTCTGCTGAGCTGGCCACCCCACTAATGGCCTAGGAAAGCAATGAGTTTCCTGCGGTGATGAATCCTGGAGCTTCCCGAGATGCTAAACAGCACTGCTTTCTTCCCATCCTCTCAAAGTCCTTTATGACATCCATTTCTGTGTTTCTGTTTCTGCCTTTTTCCTTGGAAGGACTGAATAGTAACACCTGGGACAAGGTAAGGGGATAAGGGGAATATGATGCATCCTCCCCCCCCAGTCTCTAAAACAAACAAACAAAAAAAGATAAAACAAGACAAAAAATATCAACCAAAAAGACCTCTTGTCTTAGTCAAACAAAATGTAAATAAACAACTGTACAATACCAACAGCCATAATTATAAAACATGAATAGATACAAAAATTCATGGACATAGCCACCCATGCTAACAGATATCAGATACCGGATATCCAAAAGTAAACAATTTAGCAGGAAACCTAAGTTTTGAATTTTAGGTTTAATGCAGCAGGGACGGCTATCTGTAGAATCTACCTCTGTCTCCAAGAATCTCTCCATTTTACACACATCCTCAGGCTTTGTGCTTGGGTTTGTCCTACTATCCTTTTTTAAACAATCATTTTATTCCAGATACTTTCATTTAAGGCCAAAAATAGTCCTGTGAGGTTGGTAATATTACTGCAACATCTTCCTCTTTCAGAGTTGAGTCTCTGGGTATTTTCAGTTAGATTTTTGTCTGTTTTAATTGTAAACAAGTAGATTTCTCCTGTCTGTATTCACAGGAATCAGATACGACCCCTTAAGTAAAATTTCAAGTGCTTTTATATTATCTGTACACTGTAATCTCCAAATACAAAATAAGAAGGATAAAGACACGTGCTTTGATTTTTTTTCACTCTGTTTACTATGCTCAACTTGACCTGATTTTGACTTTGATGGGGGGAGAAAAAAATGCATTATTTGTGTGTGTGATGAAAAATGTAAGTAACAAGAACAAAATTAGAAATAGACTGACTGATTAAACTATTGATTACCTCTGCTGCTTAAACTAACATGTCAGACAGTCAACTGCAGAAACCACATTGAGATAATTAAGTAGGAAATCTGATCTGCACCCAAAGGGACACAAAAATATAAAGAAAGTGCTGGAATATACTGCATTAGGCTGTACAAGGAAGGTTACTCAATACGATAAAATTCTCCCAGGAGGTAGCTGAAGTATTAGGACACAAACAAAGCTGCAATGCTTTATATCATGAGAATATGATTTTGTGAATCAATCCTTGAGTTCACATATGTATGTTTTATTAAAATAAATTATGGAGATAGATGAGTTCTATTAAAGCCTCCTCAGCAACTAGTCACAAAATAAATCTAGGTCAGAGAACAGAAGATAAAGGAAAACTGATATCATCCTCGGAAGCAGTAATAAAGAAAGTATCTGCTGA
The DNA here is from genome assembly GCA_004026905.1 of Hystrix cristata. NCBI lineage: Eukaryota > Metazoa > Chordata > Mammalia > Rodentia > Hystricidae > Hystrix > Hystrix cristata. The sequence continues at coordinate 142,175 of PVJO010001865.1, forward strand.
AGATAGAAGTACTAGCCAAAATGAAAAATGAAATAGTCCTGACTGTGGAACTTTACAGAACCTGAAAAGGAAAAGAGGATTACGGGAAGAAAAGAGATAAGCCTGGACTGAACTGACTGGATTGTGTGACTGCCAACTTGGAAATTTTCTCTAGACATTTTGATGGAAGAAATCCTAGTTTTCACATCCAAGATCTCCTGTATTACTTGCTGCACAATTTTCCTGTGATGTGCCTTGAATTGATCAAACTTTTGATTAGTTCATCTTTAAAACAATACCTTTTGGTTTTCCTCCATTCCTCAGAACTTCACCACAAAATCCTCACCTTCTCACTTTCTCTCTCCCGTGAGGTCACTGTTGGTCAATTCCCCGTGCAAAGTTAAATATCAAGTCAAATAATTTTCTAGCTCTCTTACTCTTTCCTGGCTCCAATCTGTAAATAAGAAAGAACCATTTGACGCCCCCTGCTGCCATTTAGATAGTTCCCATCCCATGCATTATGTTGAAAATAAATCCATGCCTTCTCCCTACTTCTCAACAAAGCAGAGTACACTTCCTTCAGTAGGGTGGTTAAATTTGTTCCAGTCTCTCGAATTGAAAACTAATTAAAGGAAAAACGAGGACCAGAAGCTCTAAATTCTCATCATCAAAATATTCTCCTCAGATTACTCCAACTTTTGTCAAAAGGGAAGATGTAATAAATTTCGTCTTTCTTCAGTAATGCTCTTTCCGTATGGCACATCTTGTATAGAATAATAATCCCAACCCCTGCACTTCAGCTCAAAAATGAGTTCCCATGCAAGTGTAAAATATCAGCACATTTAATATTGATATGATTATCTTCCATTTATTGAACAAATACTCATGGAATTTATAGCATGAGGCCCTATTCTGCAGTCCCCCGAACAGACCTTTGCCTAAAACATCTCCTGGTACTGTACTTTGATAACCCAATTAGGTCCAGAGAAATGGGTGACTCTCCAAGGCTTGAAAATAAATAGCAAAACACATCTGCATACTTTAGGAGCTTAAATGCCTTGGCTTTGAAAGCAAACATTGGAATAGGTTAATAGCATTAATTTATTTACATTTTTTCTTGATTTAAAGTGTTAGCAAATAGATTGATGCATTTAATTCAAGAATGTTATATATGTCTACATGTCTGCAATAACCAAGGCAGACTACAGTCTCACTTGTGGTGGTTGTCATAGTAACAATGCCACTTTTCCCGTTTTTATTGACACATGTTTGTGTCCTCCCAAAATGTATGGGCTCAAATCTAATCTCAATGTTACATGTATATTTCTTTATTTTTCTTTTTGCAGTACTGGAAACTGAACCCGTAGCCTTCACACCAAACTACAACCCAGTCCTTTTTTAATTATTTATTTTGAGAGGGTTTCTTCAAGTCACTAGGCTCAAACGTGAAATACTCCTGCCTCAGCCTCCTGGAACTAGAGTCATATGCCACCATATGCCTGGCATCCAATGTAATACTAGTAAGAGGTGGTGGTTTGGGGGGGGGTGATTAGGTCATGAGGATAGAGTCCTCTTGCATGGGATTAGGGCTTTTACAAAACAAGTCTCAGGAAGTTTGGTTATCCTTCTACCAATGTGAGGATAGAAGGTAGAAGACATTGAGCAAGATAGTGAATCTTCATGCAACACAAAATCTACCAGATTTGGTGTTAGACCTCCCAATGTCCAGAACATTGAGAAATAGAGTTCTCTTTTTTATAAACTACCCAGAATATGATACTGTGTTATAGCAACCTGAATGGACTGAGACACTATTATTTCAGTTACACACTGAAAGTTATTTTCTGAATAATGAGGTTAAATTGATTCCAGTGAGTACCAAGAGTGCTCATTATCCCGGATTGTGGTGTTAGACACAGTTTACTGTTAAAAGCGATTTCTTGGGGGACTATTGACGATATAAACAAGGAGTCATAGAACTCTGAATAGGTCACACTTGCATACTGGCCACTTCATCAACACATACTTCTTCGGTCATCAAATAGCCTCATCTACAGAAAAATAAAAGTCACATTCCGCTCTATTCTTCTCCATTCTATGCGCCTTCATTATAATGTGGTAGAAACTATCCACTCAGAGTATAAAGAGAAATGCAAGCTTTCAGCGCTCTCCTATATGTATATATATCGTCTGGCTCTTTCTGCTTCTCTATTTCTGCTTCCCCTTGATCCTCATGGCTCCTGTCCCACATTAAGATTATTTCTTCTGCTAAGTAAATGCTATTGGAATTTATCTCTGCATTTCCATCACTATTACCACCTCCATCATTTAAGTTTTCAATTCTCTTGAATTATTACAAATTTTCCCAGATTAATTCTCTCCAAGAGCCAGTTAATCATCTGTCTTGGAACTAGATTGATCCTGTTAAATTATGAGTTTTGTCACTCTCTCTGCTTAAAATCCTTTTAATCCATATGATAAAAGACTGATGGTTTTCCATAAGATATAAAATTGACCACAATATGATCCTGACACACCTTTCGAATCCCAATTCCGTGTTTTCCCATGTGTAGAAAGTCAGTTCTAGGTATATTAAAGGTTTTGCAAATCCACCACTCATTTTCTTGCCTTCAGATTTTTGCATAGCAGTGCTCTCTGCCTACACCTTCAGCTGTTTTCTTCACTCACCTCAGGCCCACATGGTAACTATCTTACAAATCACATTTCATCTAAAATGCAAATCTACCACTGAGGTTTATTGCATGAGTTAGTTTAAGTCCTGTGTTCCTGTGGTAGCAAATGATACCAAACCACAGAACCACAGAACGCATCCATGAGGACTGAGAAATGAAGGGAGGCCCAGGAGATGCAGTCATCACGGTTCACTGAGTGACCTAAGAAACCAAGAAAGGGTTTTGAGCATGGAGATGAAATGAATTGGCGTGCATGTTTAAATGCCATCTTAGTTATGTTGACTGAAAAAACAAAACAGAAGAGCAGAATTAGAAAAACAACGTGTCTACTGCATCAAACCACAAGAGAGATGGTGGTGGAGAAGATGTGGGAGATTGGTCATCATGGGCATTACAGTGGGCCCCGGGGACTGGCTCGTAGACATAATATAGGGTATAAGAGGAAGAATGATTCTAGATGTTTCTTCAAATATTTGGACCTGGTCAACTGGACAATTGTCATCGGGCATTTACTGAAATGTGTCGGGGATCAGGAATTGGAATTTCAACCTATTACAAATGAGATGGCAATTAGATACTAAATGGAGCCACTGACTAAAAATTCAATTACTATTCAACTCTGGAGTTTTATTTAGGTGTTAAAACTGAAAATAATATATCATGTACATGAACCACCACAATGAATATAAGCTTTATATGTTATAAACATGAAACAAAAATAGTAATAATAGCAATAATACTGAAAATGGGGAAAGGGGATCTAGAGATGGAAGGGTGTGGGTGAGGAGGGAAGGGGAATAAAAAAGAATCAAGACCTATGATGTACACGTACCTACTCTCTAAAATGAACGTAAACTTCATGTGTTGCAAACATGCACTAATAAGATGTTTTTTTAAGGAACAAAAGCAAACGGGTGCTCTTCAAAGCCATAATACAATAGGAGATAGAACAACACCATGAGCAGGAAATCGCACTGAAGATCTGGTAGTAGATAACAAACGCATGGCCAGTGAGGAAAAAAGGAAAACGGAATTAGGACAGCGCTGAATGTGGGGAAGTCAGTGAGTCCAGCAGGAGTGTGTGATTAACTGTGTCTAATGTTGCCCGTCCACCTGGGAACAGATTGCTGGGTTCAGTCGGTGAGAATTCACTGGCTATATTAGCAAAAGCGCTTTCACTGAAATGCTAGTGGTGAAATACTTGATTGGAGTGAGTTCAGTAGAAAAAATGAGGTGGGAGTTGGAAATAATAATTTTGTTGAACTCTATGTTGTTTTATTCTAAATGAGAAACAAAAAGTAGAGTGGAAGTAATATATAGGGAAGATACTTTGCTTATGCTTTTGGATTTTATATATACATATATAGATGGTAGAAATCACAGCTTGTTTAGCAATTATAGTCTAAATTGATTACATGAGAAAGTGATTTATTTCTGGATGTATGGCCTTGAATAGCTGAGAAAAGAGAGGCACAAAAATCCATATAAAGGATGTCTGAGGAGGACAGAGTGTGATATAGTGGGCATCAAGAACTTCCATCCAGCACAGATGCAGTAAGACACGTAGCCGTGACCTTGGGAGCAGAAGGACTATTTTTTGATTGATTGCAGGGTGGAAGGAGTCCAGGGGAAAATCGTAATTTCGGAATGCTGAAAGTGTACAAAGATTTGGACACTTGTGGTAGGAGAAGATATAAAGTAATATTAAAAGTCTATTTCTGGTTAGCATCGTAAACTTAAGATGCAACCTGTCAGCAAGTTTCTGAGTTTTCCCCCCGCAAGGAGAAGCTGAGTACAGGTGCAAGTCATCTTCCAGGTACGCATGATGGAAGATAAGAAGGGACAGGTGTGATGAAGATGACTGACCAATAAGCTGGTTTAAAAATAAGAATGCCAGGGCTGGGGATTTAGCTCAGTGGTTAGTGTACTTGCCCAGCAAGTGCAACATCCTGAGTTCTGATCCCCAGCACCAAAAAAAAAAAAAAAAAAAAAAAAAAAAAAAAAAAAAAAAAAAAAAAAAAAAAAAAAAAAAAAAGAAGAAAAAAAGACCTTGTCTAAGAATAAGAATGTTTATAGGGAAAGAAAAGTGAAAAGTGCAGAGTAATGATGCATTTTATGTTTTCCTTTTCTTTTTATTTTATTTTTCAATTTTCATTTTCTATTAGCACATGTTTGCAGTAAAGAATGATTACAATCCTCACGGGAAGTTGGCACATGGACATAAAACATTTAATTCTGTTTTTATTACCTTCCCCTCTCCTCCCTCACCACCCCTCCTCCATCTCTTGGTCCCATTCCTTTTGGACAAAAATCTATCTCCCTACTTCCTATTATTTATCTGTTACTTTGCTCTTTATTTATATTTTGGGTTTCTCATATAAGAGAAATCATGTGATATTTAAGCTTAGGGATCTGATTTTGGCTCAGTTGAAGAAATAATGGTGTTGGGGTCTTGAAGAACTGAAGTAGACGAACAGGAGACGGTGGTCTGATATGCTTGATGTTTGTCTGAACCTGAAATTGTAGAGGATCTGAAGTTTTGCCGATGGTAAGTGAACGGCTGGGATAAGATTAGCACAAGATAATCAGAGGAAACAAAGCTAAAGACCTGGTGAGCCATGGTGTTAGAAGGATCAGCTACAAGGATATTGAAATCATTTGAATTAATACTAGATGGTTATTGGAAAGTATAAGAGCAAGCCTAGACCCTAAATCTCTAAGCAATGAAGACAATTAATCTAAGAGTCTAAAGATGATTGCAGCAAGGAATTTAACTGTTAGTAGTATTTAAGGACAAGAGATTACGAGATGCAGAACCAGGGGTCCAGGCAGCGGGAAGATTGATAGATCTTAAGTAGCAGCGAGGACCCAGAGGACATATACCCTAATTGGGGAGTGCGTCACACCAAGAGTCCTATTTTGAAAGAGCTACAAGGAAAGTGGTACCTTTAGGCATTCCATTAGAGCAAGAAAGTACAGGAAACACTCACAAAAGAGGTTGATGAGACGAAGGAATTTTGCTAATGGGTTTCAGAAGCCACAGTGGAAGAGTTTCATGAGTAGGAAAGAGCTGAGACATAGGGTGAGATCAAAAGATGCACAGGACAGGCTGGGGATTTAGCTCAGTGATTAGAGTGCTTGCCTTGCAAGCACAAGGCCCTGAGTTCGATCCCCGGCACCCCCCCAAAAAAAATAAATAAAAATAAAAAGATGCACAGGACAGTATGAAAGTCTAGGACTGGGGCCCCATTGACAATGGAGTCTCAGCCTGATATAGACAGGAATGAAGGCCAGGATGGAATTTATCCAATAGATGATGGTGATAAGACTATGAAAACCAGAGAAAAAGAAAGGGTGAATCCAGCAAGAACACTCAGGTTTCTGGTGGCTCTTAACATGGGATCTCTACATATAGTACACGTGTGTAATGAGTTTACATCGCTGGGTTATTTCAAAAGCAACAGCCAATTACATGTTTGTAGTTTTTGTCTCCATTCTTATATCCTCCAAACAATGAATCCTGGCTTGACTATCTAACATTGAGATTTTAATATCCAACGACAGTATTTTTCTTCTCATATTTATATTTTAAGGTGTTGAATTTTCTTTGGAAGATGTGTTACACCATTTCACACAATGACAATTTTGCGAAACAGAGAACAACTGTCAGCAACTAGATAGTACTTGTAAAAAAGTCTTCCTTTGCAATTTTTTTTTTTCATTTTTCTTTCATCACAAAGCAGTTGACTGTGGTGGCTAAATGTATACGCTTGGAATAAAGAGTCCCAGATTTGAATCTAAACTCTGATAGATACCACCCTGTATCTGTGGACCAGTTAGGCAACTGTTTTCTTTTCCACTTCTTTAATGTGTAAAATGGGCACGTTGTGAAAGTTAAATGAGGTAATGATGACAAAGCATTGAAATAGTGGCTGGTACATATTAGCATAATAAATGTCTGATGTATAACAAGTACTGCTGAATTTTAGCATTTGTAATTGTAATGGCTACTAAGCAGTATTAAAAATGCATGATGTCTCGAATAAGGATGAGGTAATAAAATCAAATTTTCCTTAAAATTAAGAGTTGCTAAAGAAACTATTAATTCAGTGCAAATGTATGACATGTGCATTTTCCAAAATACCAAGAGTATACATTAACCGATGAAAGAAGATCCTGTCCTACTTCTGCAACAAACAGGCTCCGTGATTTCAGGAACAAAAATTAAAATTAAAATTTAGGCCCTAGAATAGAGATCTTCCCTTGGGAGTCACAAAAACATACAGAATTTTATTTAAATGAATTATTCTTTTAACATTATACTCTTAAAATAAATATCAAAAAAAAGCATTTGGTTGAATTTCTGAAATCACAAATATGTTATAATATAATATTTTGGGAAATTAATGTTAAAGAAGAGGAGCTGTTCTCCCAATCAAATGCAAAATCTCATATAGTATTTACAGGAATATTTTATAAAATAAATAAAATTATTTTAAAATTTAGTTTGTACATTTTCTCTTTTATTTGGGGTTTTGAAACTTTGTTCTCTACCTTCATTTTCTCTTAACTTCCAGCCACACAGCTAGCTCGGTTGCCGTACCTACACTATTTGGCTTCACACATTATGCTACTCTCCGTGAGATGTACTTTACTAAACGACACAAAGGTTTGGTCTTCCATGAAATGATGCCAATTAGCTGAGACCCTCCATCAGGGCTCCAAAGACAGGTAGAATTCTTCTACTTGAAAACGATCTTCACTTCATTGAATATGCTTTTTAATTAATGTCCCATTAACTGGCTGACAATAACTCCTGAGCTATGTGAACAGATCTGAATGTAATTAAACATTTATTAAGTGGGCTGCATCCCTATTACAATTATGGCCTTTCTCTCCTTCACAAAGGTTGGAACAGGGAAGGGACAGAAACACACACACACACACACACACACACACACACACACACACACACAGTGTAACTTCCATCATCTACCTCTCATTTCCCTCAAATGGTGCTTACTTTAATTAACAGTGAGTTAAAATAGTGCAATCAAAGTTAGCTTATTGGATTTTTAAAGTGCAGGGACTGAAGATTGCTTGTTCATTATAATGGCACTTATTAAACTGCCTTAATGCTTTTACTGGGGTAGCAAAGACGCAGCAAAAGACTGATTCAGGAACTTCACTAGTGAGCCCAGGAGCAGCTCTGCATATCCAAAACAGGGAATCAGCTCCAGAAGTTCACCTGATAACAGATGCCTATTAAGATGATGGAAACCTTTTTCATTATGTTGTTTAAAACAACAGCAAGTCTCCTCAGTTTTGCACTTCACTGATTCTGATTTATTGAATAGTGACATTACCTTACGGCACAGACACAGGGGAGATTGAGGTTTCAACATTGCACTCTGCTGGAATATTTCAATAGTTAGAATAAGAGACATTGAATGCAACTGCATGGAACCAGGTGCATTTTTTCCCTCGGGTATTGGTGTTTCTATTTTGGAACAGACTTTAATTTTCTGATTACTCATCCATTCTTTTTTTTTTTTTCTTCTGGGGAAGGCTACTGAAAATGTCAAGCACACTTACACATGACCACGGAGTTCCATGTTATTTTGACTCATACACTGAGAAGGTGATTGCACTAATAATTATGGAATTCAAAAACACATAGTCTGAAATTGCTATAGTCATAGGATTGTAAGTATATTGTAGTTCTAAAATATTGCTCTGAAAACTGACCTACTGCCTGGTTTGATGAAGTTTGATAGTTTTCACTAATGAGGACCTGAATAAAAGGGGATACAAAATGGTGTATTTTCTTTTGAGACCTCTTTAAAATTTAAGTTTTTGTTTTACTCACTTTTGCAATTTAAGACATGGTGTAAATTCTTGGGAATATAGATTTTTGTATTTAGGGTAGAGATGGTTTCCCTAAAGTCCTTAAATCATAGTAAAAAGGGTTTACATAAAGTTTGGCTTTCTATTTAAAGGTAAAAATGCATATAAAATGATAACTCAAGTGCTTGTTAGAAAAATCCCGACAAATGGAACGAAAAGTTCCAGCCTAACCTTAGTTTGCAAGACCCTCCTTGCTCTGTCCCATCTCTCTCTCCTAATGATCATTCAAGCAATGCTCCCCGGACTTCATTATGAGACAGTCATGCTTCTTTTCCACTTAAATGTTAAGAATTAGCTGAAGAGGAGAATCCTGTGAGATGAAGGAGGTGTCTGCATTACAAGTTCCATATACTGAATGTTGAAAATTCAGTTACCAGGGTCAAAATTAATAAACATTAGCACACTGTTACTGACTATCAAAGATTAACCTAACAGACCAGGGAAAAAGTACCAAATGAGGAGAATGGTTTATAATACTATTTATATGCTGGGAAGTTCCAATATTGTCTCCAGTGCTTGACTTTACTGAGTGTTTCATGTACCAAACAACCTTTTTGGTGCGTCCACTAATGTGTCTCATGAATATTTCATATCAACATGTCCTAAAGCAAATTCAGAACTGCACATCCCTAAAAATCAAAGTCTCTTCTCCCGTTTCTCCTAATTGAATAAGTAAGGATATAACTATTGCTTAAATGAGAAAACTGGGGGGCTGGGGATTTAGCTCATTGATTAGAGTGCTTGCCTTGCAAGCACAAGGCCCTGAGTTCGATCCCTGGCACCACAAAAAAAAAAAAAAATCCCCTAATTAGAAAACTGGCAGGTAATTTTAAAACTTCTAGTACCTTGCTTGCATATTTAATCATAAAGTTTTATAAAATTGGCACAAAATATATATCAAATCAATAAGATTTTCACCACTCCCTTTACAGTAGTCTAAACCATTATCATCTCTCATCCTGTTCACAAATTCAAGCAGAAAAAAATTGAGATAGATCAGAGAAGTAGACAGGAATTGCAATTGGCAGGTGTGAGACACCTGGATTTCTAAATATATAAATATGTAATAAGTTGTGAAACTAATTTTAAAAATATATAAAGGGACAGAATATAATAAATATTTACATGGATCAACAAGCAAAAGAAATACCAAAGTTTACGCCATGTATACACTGGTCTCTGCATGCAAAGTCAGGCAGAGGCAGCTGAGAATTCAGCTTTAAACAACAGTAGAAATAAGTATTTCCCGTGAGGTGGTGAACTGGAGGTAAGCTCCGTATTTCAAGTCAGAGGATGTAGGAGGATTCTCAGAGCCACCGAAGCCAATATGGATCATTTCTTAGAGTGACAGAAAGCTTACAGTATGTTCTTGGGATTTTCTACCATAACCACTGAAAGTAGGAAAATGGAATGATTACAAATGTGGATCTAAAGGAAATATAGAATTAGGAAAAAAAAAAGAACAAAGAAAAGGTAGGTCTGATAAATTCCCACACAATTGTAATATACAAAAAAATGGGTCAGTAATTATATATAATGAAGGTTGATTTAATGTTGTAGTTAAAAAATAAAGTTTGCAAGACTGGATTTTTAAAAACCAGTGAGTTGCTTTCTGTCAATTAGTTATATATCTAGGAATAAAAACGAACATCCTAAATATGAACCTGACAAGTATACCTACAAACAACTACAACAGAGATCACACAATATAGTACAGTATTCCCTTGTTCATACCCAAGGATGCTTGCTAACAAGATTTCAACATTGGCATTTGCTACAGCACTGCCATAAAAACAACAGACAAAAATAAAAAGTGTAAGGACTGAAAGAGTGAACTGAGGCTTCCACCAGTCTTAGATGACATAGATACACAGAAAAAAAAAAAAAAAGAAAGAAAGAAATTGTTGAAATTGGCAAATAATTTAGCAAGCTTATTGAATCCAAGGTTAATACGCGAATATCCATTTTGTTTCCATATGCTAACTACGATTAGATAATTTAAACTGATTTATGATACAATTAAATAACACAAATAAACTCCCTAGCAATAAGTTGAATTAAAAGTAATCAAATATCATCACAGAACAATAAGTCATTGCTAAGAGCAATTCTAAAAGATCTAAATAAATAGATATAATATCTAGGAAGTAAAATATTAAATATTTTAAGAATATCAATTTCTCAAAACTGATTAATACAATCAAAGTACTGCCAATTAAAATATGACCATAGCTGAGGGGTAATGGTCAAGCTGCTTCTACAATTTATTAGGAAATGCAAAGACCCATGAACAGTGAAGATACTACTGAAATAGATCAAACTTAGAAAGCATGCATCACTAGATACTAAAACATATTATAAAATGTGATTATGATGATTAATGAAACAAACTGGAGATTCCAGAAGCAAACCTACATACCTACAGGTAAAAGTAAGGAAAGGGGTCATATACATGAGTTAGAATATTCCTGATCAATGGAAAATATGAACAACCGCATAAAAAATATCAGTGAAAAGAGCAATACATTAAAATACCATATAGAGTATGACACCACTTATATAATGTATAAAACAAGTAAATTAGGGGGTTGGGGATGTAGCTCAGTGGTAGAGTGCTTGCCTAGCAAGTGCAAGTCCCTGAGTTTGATCTCCAGCACACCCCAAAACAAACAAACAAAACAATACAAAAAAATAAAACGAGTAAATTTTTAAAAACTGTAAATAGATCGTAATAAGGAAAAGTAGTGAAATAATTGCCACAAGCCAGCAGTTCCTTCTGGAAAGCATGGAGTAGTCCTTTAATGTTAAAATGATGGAATCCTCATAATTATAAAAGGTCTTCAAAGAGTAGATTATAGGTAATCAGATCATTTTAGAAGATTGCAAACATTATTTTTAAAAATGCAAAAGAATGTAAAATTCAATACATATAATAAAGGTTAGTTAAGTTCCTGAAATGTTTTAAATTTTCATGTGTACATACACTTACGTGCTAAATAAAAAAGACTATGTATTTCTCACCATAACACTAGTATACTAGGTGGGAAGAGTAGTACCAAGTAAACTAATTCCTACTGGATAATAAGTACCATTTAATTCATTTTTCTGAGAAACAGCCAATATAAAGCACTTGGGAGAGTTACATACAGATATGAATATTAGAAAGACAATGTGTATCAGTTTGAATTATTTTTCCTAATAATATGACATATGAAAGAAGAAAAATAAATCAACTGAAGGGGAAAAACACAAAACTTGCAGGATGTATGTTTATTATTAATTATCCTTTACAGCTGTCTGAGTTTGAAAAACTCCAAAAGCCACATGGATTTGAGTTGACAATTTTATAACATATAAAAATAGGCAAGAATCTTAAAAATGATGTTGAAATAGCAGTATTACTGGCAATTAATTTAAATGTAGGCACGCTTGAAAATGAGTTCACCAGTTATCAAAAATTATCACTTCCTGCAAGAATTCTGGGCTAAGGGTTCAGTGAGTTTTGAAACATCCTACATTAAATTGGATTTAATGTAGGAATTAGATTGGGAGAGAGTGAGTTAGACAACTCATTTTACCACATACAACCCATTTAGCATTTTTAATACCTAGAATTCATGCCAGTAACTAGAAGGAAATACAAGTGGAAGCTGTTGATTTTTCCTTACCTGTTACCTGACTTATTTAAATACTGAATTATTTTTTCTTAGAAATTAAAATATCTTTACTTTTAAAAACAGAGACAAATATCCCAGGTCTTAAATTTCTAGGAGAGCAGTATTTAGTCTGTCAGTTTCTTATGAGACCATTCACCAAAGCAACTAAATCACATTCAAGAGACCATCAGAAAGCAGGAGAGACTGAGGGTTTCCCAGAACTTTTATGGTAGCAATCCATCACGCTTTAGGGAAAGCCCAACGTGATTTGTTTAATGACATGAATTAAAGGCCAGGATATATCATCCATTAGCTATGTGCAGTTGCACAAGACACCGGCCAAACTCACTGAGCTCCAGCCTCGCAAACTTTACATGCCACAGGGACAGATAATATACTTGGCCATGTCTTGCTGAACTATACAAAACTCTGGAAAGGATCATGTTTTGTTCAAATTATTTTTCCTGCCTTTTTAAAAGAAAAAAAAATGTGCTAAATAGGAAGAGTGTGCTGAAATATTTAGCTTAATTCTTTATAGCTACCAAATACTTTCAGATTTATTCTATCTTCAGATTTATTCTTAAACACTGCTGGCATGAACATAAGAAAAACATGTTTCATATATATTTTATGGATGAGAAAATGAGAAATTTTTAAAATGCAAAAATACCTCAAAAATCAAAAACCTCAGATATGTACCACCAAAAGGCTATATTTTACTCTGCCTGGTAAATACTTAGAAATGAAGATAAAGAGAGCTGACAGGTAATTAATTATGCAATCGGTAACAATATTTAGAATGACAGAGGGGACTCCACCAGGCCAACGATTTCAAAATCTTTCTAGAAGACCTACAGTATATGGTGGCGCAACTTCAGCCTGCAAGGCAGGAAAACTTCACTGGACTTTGGATCTTTCATTTTAGTAACAGAGAACAGAAGTCTCTCAACTCAAAGCTATAGGCTCACAGAGTACATATGAACAGGACTGTGTAGCAATCAAGAGGAGCAATTGGACCTTTTTCTTTTTCTCTTCATATATGACAGCTACTTAAATTGCCCTCACACCTCTTCCAAATTTTTCAGGCAATACAGTGTTTATGCTCAGTCCAAAACCTGAGAACTATTACCTAAAGTGATGAAGAAAATCTGCCTTGGACAAGCTAGAGCTGCCAGTGTGGATCTTGTCACAGAATAAGGCTCTCGCTAATTACAGTGTGAGTGCATTCTTCCCTCTTTTTATTTTGTTAGTGTATATTTGCAATATATAATGAATATATTCCTTGTATAGAGTTGGTGCATATTATCTTCTATCCAAATCCCCACTGTTACATCAAGGAAGTGCGGCTATCACATTCAAAAGCCCACTGCAGAAACCAAAGACCAACACCATCCTGATAGGCTCTATGTGCTTATTACATTCAAGTACAAACGTCAATCTTGATAATAAAAAATAAAGCAAAAAAAGATAAGGATTCAAAAAAGAGCAATTGACCATAACAAAATATGGCAATTTTGATACCACAAGGGACCATAAAAGTAGCATTGTAAGAAAGAATTTAAATGAGATTGAATACATTTTTATGTTGATAAGTAGTTTATACAATCCTACTTCTGGGAAAAAAGAAATACCTATTAAAGATTTGGTTTTTCATTGTAAATTACTAGAAACTAGGTTAAGCTTATAGTATCGCACTTTCAAACTTGTGGACAGAAGATAGAGGAACACAGAGATCTCTTCCAGAAGGAAGACAGTTGGATATTTAAGGTTGCCTGACATTTCTGCCTGGAGACAACTTCTTGACCAAGACATAGGTAGGTTGTCCAGGCTCTAGTTTGAAGAAGTAATAGAGAAAAATAGAAATACACTCATAATAAACGTCACAAAGCCTCATAGGAATTACACTGAGCATTTAAGTGAGTATTTGCCTGAGCATTTATAGGAAGAAACTCTGTATGGCAAGCCCAAGAATAGCCAGAAGGTATAATTTGAACAAATCTCACATAGATACAGGAAATATCTGACATCTGAACATAAAATGTGGTAAGATTTAAGACTTAAATACTAAAATAGGTTATAGAGACCTCTGGTGCGTGAAGTATTTGGACTTGGGCTAAATTTGTCCTAAAGAGTACTCTAGACTTTCCCTAATTAAACTGAAGAAACAAGACTTTAAACAATCAGCCTGATTCATCAGTAACTAAATTCTGAACACCACAAACTCTTTTTAAAAGAAGAAAAAGAAGTACAAATATTCAAAACATCTCACATTCAATAAAAAAATACTACATTTCTGAAAAACTTACATGAAATGATGCATACGTGGGAAACTAGTTTAATAGAAAAAGACCCATAAAAGACAAGATGAAAATAATAGCGCAAACAGTTCCGGAAACCATTAAAAACCCGATAAAGGATTTAAATACATGCATCAAGATAAGAGTATAAACATGGAAAATACAAATAAACTAAAAAATGAGATTTCTATCGCAGAAAAATGTATATGAAATGAAGAATTCAATGAATATTATACAAAGCAGATTAGACAGCATGAAGAAAAGTATCAGTGAACATTTAAAGGGATATAGACCTTACTCAAAATAAAATACAAAAAGAAAAAATGACAAATATTAATAGAGTTGGTGAATTAAAGTACAATATAATGTGTTTTAATATAGAGGAATGCAAAAATATTTGCAAATGGCTAAACTTGTACCAAAGCTGACAAATGCAGATATATTAAAAAATGACTCAAAGGAACATAGAATTCAATTGTTGAAAAATCATAATCAAAACTAACACAAAAAAAGACAAACATTGCAGATCCAGGTGAGCAAAGGAACAATGAAAACATACTTCTCATCACATACATAAAAAACACAAGTTAGAAGGCATTGACACAAAACTTTTAACCAGTGAAAATGTCTTTCACAAAAGAGTTTGAGAAAGTATTCCGGAAAATAGTAACTGATATAATGTATTACCAGCAGATCTTCGATAAATGTAAGAAAAATTTTTCAGGGCATAAAAACCTGATTCCAGATGAAAAAAAGCATCTAAAGAAAAGAATAAACAATGCCAGAAAGGACAAATATACAAATATTGAAGATCTGGGGCTGGGGATTTAGCTCAAGTGGTAGAGTGCTTGCCTAGTAAGTGCAAGGCCCTGAGTTCGATCCCCAGCACCAAAAAAAAAAAAAAAGCAAAACGGCAAATATTGAAGATCTTTTCTATTTTTAAAATCTCCTTAAAATTAATTGTTTAAGGTGAAAACAGTATCAATGATTTTAAATATTGATAGAAAAAATTACAACAAAAAGACAAAAGGTGGAAGTCAAACTAATGTGCCAATTTCTTTTTTTTTGCAATATACATGAAATAGCAGAATATTACCTGAAAGTGGATAAAGTACTTAAAATGTATGGAGTAAGTCAGAGAATATCAAGTTCAAAAGTCAAATACACACTTTCAGAAAGTTGAAATAGACTAACTTTCTGCTATCCACCCACAAGATAACAAACATCATGAATATAAATACAATAAAGAAGACATATATGAGAAGGCACACAAGTGAGTAACTTGGAAAGAAACAGCAATGTGTTCCTTGGGTTTTTGTTTTTGACTTACACATGTGAGGCTACATACTAGAGATCTTGGCAACCCAGAAAAACCAATGAGCACAGATTAAAAAAAAAAAAAAACATGGAGAGGGACAAGACAAACTTGCTTATTTTAGAGTACCAGGAAAGAAGCAACCATAGAGACCAAAAACCTTTACATAAAAACCACTCTAATCTATAGTAAAGTATTTACTGTGACTCTATCCCAATATCTACCAGAAAAAGCCAAATGGACCACACAGACTTCTTCCCTACTCAAGTTTTAATGAATTATTCTAAAATT